>MJUU01011516.1:7143-38207 GCA_002080025.1 Modiolus philippinarum
AAAAAACTGCAAAAAGAATGGTTAGGGTCAGAACAAATACAACATTACTGATCTAACAACAGAAAAGTTCGGGTTAGTACAAGAATAACTGTAAGGTTAAAGGTTAGGGTTAGGGTTTGAGTTTGAGGTACAGGGTTAAAAGCACCTGATTTGCATATCACATTTGCATATACAATTTAGGGCAGGACCTATGACAACACCTTGGACAGAGGGACCACCGCTTTACTTATGATATCACATTGGACAGGTGAGTCCAAAGCAGATATAGAGGTAGAGCGAGACCAAAGTAGAAGGCGAGATCTAGGAAAGTATTCTTGATAGAGGAAGGGCGAGACCAGTGACAACACTATGGACTAGTGAAGTCAAAGCCAAAGGCGAGACACTCAATACGAGGCCAAAAGTCAAAGGTCAATGACACACTAATATAAAATACTATAACAAAAGGGTTAAGTCACTGGATTGTAGAGACAATAATAAAAGGTGTAGTAAACAATAGATTAGGGTTAGGGTAAAAGCGAGGCTAAAGCTGGGTTAAAGACCAATGGCAACATCATGGACAGAACTAGAGCGAGACCAAAGTAGAAGGTAAAGTAGAAGGCGAGACCTAGGAAAATACCTTGGATAGTTGTAGGGCAAGACCAGTGACTACACCTGGACTGATGAAGTCGAAGTCAAAGGCAAGGCATTCAGAACGAGGTCAAAGGTTAATAATACACTAAAGTACAACACTATAACAAAAGGGTTCAGTCACTGGATTGTAGAGTGTAGTAAAATTGGATTAGGGTTAGGGTAAAAGCAAGGTCATAGCTGGGATAAACACGAGACCAGTGGACATGGGCAGAAGAAGGGCGAGACCAGAGTAGAAGGCGAGACCTAGGAAAGTACCTTGGATAGTTGTAGGGCGAGACCAGTGACTACACCTGGACTGATGAAGTCGAAGTCAAAGGCAAGGCATTCAGAACGAGGTCAAAGGTTAAAGTACAACACTATAACAAAAAGGTTCAGTCACTGGATTGTAGAGTGTAGTAAAAATAGATTAGGGTTAGGGTAAAAGCAAGGTCAAAGCTGGGATAAAGACGGGACCAGTGGACATGGACAGAAGAAGGGCGAGACCAGAGTAGGAGGCGAGACCTATCAAAGTATCCTGGATACAGGTAGGGCGAGACCAGTAGGCAAAACCAGTGATAATACAGGCCAAAGGTCGATGACACAGTTAGCACCTCGTCAATAACGATTGCAGCGCCCTCTATAGGGGTCAAAGGTCAAATACCCAAACTAATTTGCATATTTTAGGGAAAATTGAGGGAAAATGAAAATATTTTACAAAGAATGCACTACGGGGCACCTCGCCAAAAGTGGTCTGAGGTAACGCGTTATACTACTGATATGAATTGCCGTGTTGGGATTTATGATTTAGAATTTCACCTTTTCCACATTTGGTCAAGTATTTGTTAGCAGATGTGTTTTTTAAAAATTTGTAGGCATAACCAAGAAACGTCAATACGATCAAATGGGGTATTTGTAAGTCACAAAATACAGTTTGAGATATATTTTCTTCATAACTTTCATTTGTACATTGTAATTGTGTTTTTCAATATCAACTACATATGGCTAAGACTAAGATGAAAGTGACATCAGTTGCTTAATTATATATTTAATATATAATTACTATATTGTTCTATTTTTCTTATATATCTTTCTTATATGTTGCTGTTTATAAATGTACTTGGATCACGAATCACATGTTGTAATACTGTGCTATGTCCAATAAAGTTATTTGATTAGATTTGATTTGATATTTAATCTGTAATTGGATTATGTGATCTCTTTTGTGATTTTGTGCATTCGCTGTTCTAGGTGAAATCTATTCAGGTTCATGCTACACATGATTAAGATTTCTGTCAATAGATTTGTTTGGAGTCTAAGAATACTAAAAATAAAAAAGTTTCTATCCACCTATTGTCAATATTAGATTTAATGCCTGAGTAAACAAAGCAAGCAAACTAACCAAATCTTTGTTCAACATGCTCAATAAAGATGGTTGTAATTTTGTAAAAAAAAAAAAACATTTTCTTTTTCAAATTCAAACATTTCACTCTTTTCCCTGTCATTACTCCCAACCCTGGATTGAATCACTGAATTGTGACGGATGTCGCTAGCGAAGAAGGATATGCTTACCCTTCATGAGCACCTGTCACTCCCGGTTTTCATGGGACTTCAGACTATGAGTGACTTAGTTCCTAATGTCGTCTTTTTATTTCCATGCATTGTGACTGTCTCACGTCTTTGTTCTGTCTGTTTTTCACTGTTACCGTTTTTTTTACTTGTCCTTGGACTTCAATTTTTGTGGCCATCGCTTCCCTTGTTCCTTCGGTATCTACTGCCGTACTTGTATGGCAGTATATACAAAGAAACGTAGAAAACAAAGCCGGCACTCGAGTCGACGAATAAATTTACTGCGACTGATATTTATTTCTTTGCAAAACTGATTGAAGATAACTTTCATTGGCATCAATTACTGCCAATATGTTTTTAAAAAAAAAGAAAATTGAAGATTAAAGTCAAATTCATTTTTAATTGGCTAATTATTTTGTAGATGACTCATTTAAAATTTGATATTCTAAAGAATTATTCAAAAAAAAAAACTCTTGAATATGAACACTGCTGTATACACAACTAGGATAATTTTTTTTTTCAAAATGACTAATGAGAATAAAGGTCTGTTTTTTTTTGTTATTAGGCCAATATGGAAGGTCCTCTTACATTTCGGGACCTATATAGATTCGTCAAAGGCACAATATTATTCCCTCTTTTGCATTAAAGTAATTTTGAATTTTTGTTTATTTGTATAAAGCCCTCTGAAACATTACATATATTTACAAAAAGGGGGATATCGACAATTCTAGTTAGAGATGTTTATTAGTAATTTGAATCGCTCTAAATTTTAGTGTATTTTCTTGTGCTTAATAAAAAATCATATCCAAAAATGTCTCAAATATATGGTTACTAGAAAATGAAAAGGGGTAGAAGGGTTGTTATCATTATCTTTAAAAGGAAAATTATACTGATCATTTTAATCTTATACAAAAAAAATAAAAAAATTGGCAACTTACCATATGTAGAGAGATTTTTTTTACCTTTTGTAAGGCTTTACGGACACTGATTTTGAATGGTATTTACCTTTAAAAGAAAATTTTCATTAATAATAAATTGACTATTTTTGGAATTTAAAACACTTCGAAATCATACCATTGGAAAATTATTGTATGTAAGGAATGTATCAAAGGATCAAGTGTGTATGTAAAGTAGTAACTTTTTAATGTTCATGGTTTTTGATTGAATTCCTACTGACACCCATTTTAATGCCTGACGTCACGCCGTATGTATTCGATAACTGTTTTTATTTGTTACTTGCAATACCTGAATTTTAGTAGTAGGGAAAGACAAAACGTATTTTGTTAAAAATCACACTGAGTCAAACAAGAAGTACACGGAGAATGACATAATCAAGATGGTGGAATTTTCGATAGACAATATTTTTGTCGAATTTGGAGGCCGCGTTTTTTCAGCAGACAATTGGGATTCCCTTGGGAACTAACTGCGCGCCTCTTTTAGCTGATCTCTGTCTTTTTCCGTACGAGGTAAAGTTTTAACTAGGGTTAACACAGAAAAAACAAAATTTAAAGCATTTAGTTCAGTGCTTTAATTTCAGCTTCCGCTACATATACGATGTACTTTCTTTTAATAATTCAAAATTCATGGAATATTTCACCAGATCTATCCCAATGATCTTGAAATGAAAGAGACTATTGATACACCTACTTCGGCTTCGTACTTAGATCTTTTGATATACATTGACGAAAATGGACGTTTGAAATCTAAACTATATGACAAACGTAATGACTTTAACTTCCCAATTGTAAATTTTCCCTTTCTGAGCAGCAATATACCTACCTCTGTAGCATATGGAGTGTACATTTCACAGTTGATTCGTTACTGTCGAGCATGTAGTGTATACAGTGATTTATTGAAGAGGGCAAAGGCACTGTTCCAAAAGCTGCTTAGTCAGGGATAGTCAGCCTTTGTTACTTTCATCCCTTTAGAAATTCTATTGCCGTCACTATGACATCATTTACAGATATGACGTGTCAGTGTCCAAAATGAAAATGGACATTTTCAGCTAGATTTCACTTCTTCNTATGTCACATCTCGACTTTTGTAACTCGCATCTCGACTTTTTTAACTCGCTACTCGACTTTTTTAACTCGCTTCTCGACTTTTTTAACTCGCATTTCGACTTTTTTAACTCGCATCTCGACCTTTTCAACTCGCATCTCGACTTTGGTAACTCGCATCTCGACTTTTTTAACTCGTTTCTCGACTTTTTTAACTCGAATCTCGCATCTCGACCAAAAGTAACACTCCATTTACAGATATGACGTGTCAGTGTCCAAAATGAAAATGGACATTTTCAGCTAGATTTCACTTCTTCACGGATATGACACATCCGGTTTTGACTCGACCCTGGAGGTTCACTGTTAGTGTGATGGGTTGCATTAGTAGAGCAATATCGTCGTGTATTGTAAAGTCGAGAGTATTGTAAAGTCTAGGGTATTTCATTTTGCATACTCATGAGATGATGTTAAAGCAATTGTTTGACTCAGGATTGTCAAACTGTAAAAGTGATATCTGGGTTGTAATTAAATACAAGTATCTGTTCAAAATCAATAGTTTAACAGGTAAAAACAAAGAAAACCTGAAAGATGCCAATTTCCGCCATTTTTGTTAATGTCCATTTTTAGGAATCCACTTTTGGTTATTTTTAGACCACCTAGGTCACCAAGGTCATGAATGAAACGGTCAGCTGATTAAATTGCATATCTAGGTCAAAGAATTTAAGACTGAAATTGAATTAATGTTTTAAGTAATTTGAGAAAAATGTTTCACAAAGCATATCACTTTTTATTCATTTTACCTTTCAAAATGTAAAAAAGTGTGACTATGAGTGCAATAAAAATATTTGTATATTTAATGACTGGTCTTTTTGAGGTTGACCCAAACTTTTGTTTTTATAACATCTGACCATGTGACAAACCATGATGAATAAAAGAAAGAATTCAGATTGCAATAGGAAAATTAAATAAGCAGTTGAAAAGTCTTTAGCAAATATTTTTTTCCTCTGCTTGAAATTTTAGTACAGTGTCATACTCTTAATATTTTGTGACACTGAAAAGAGATTCATCACTGCTTTTAATTTTGATTTTCAGTTCATGTGATGGTCTTCATAATGTTCCATTTTAATCTTTCATTTATATTCACCATGATATGCAAATATGGGGTCTCGACTTTACAGTACACTACCAAAACCGTAGTGGAAATGCCCTCCAAGTTTCTGAAGGTTTTTTAATAACCTTCTTAGTATGTAGAAATAATTCAATCTGTGCCATAAAAGAGTGCAAGTATTTCCAATATTTATTTTGTAATTTACAGCATTGTTGAAATTTATTTAGAATTTTTTGAGACAACACAGTCTTGGGGTCTCGACTTTACAATACACGAGGATACATGCTTACCCTTTACGAGCACATGATGTACCTTCCTGTTTTCATGAGAGTACACACTATATGTGCCTTAGTTCTAATGTCGTCTTTTTTATTTTCGTGCATTAATGTGGCTGTCTCACGTCCTTGTTTTGTCTTTGATTTTCTCTGTTCTCGTTTTTGCCATGTCTTTGGACTTTGATTTTTGTAATCATCACTTCCTTTGTTCCTTCGATATTCTATTCCGTTGTTTTTATCTACGAAGACAAAGTTCTTTGGAAGACAAAATAGAATTTGGACTCCTATTTATGATTGTATTTTCGGTCAAGGGGATAATGTCAGTACAGACTAAAGTTGAACTAAAGAAAATAACATTGAGAAAAATGCAATTAACAAAAATAAAAAAAAACAATAAGAATAAAAAAAAATAAATAAATATAAACAATGATAATGAAAAAATAAAAGTCAACCTAGCAGTCAGATTAAACTTTTTATAAAACATATTTTTGTACAACTTTGAAATAAAATTTTCTAAGACGTTTTCCTTCACTGCGTTCTAGCTTTCGATTTTGAAAGTATCCACCTGGTATTAACAACATAATTATGCACTTGTTAAGTGCATATGTAGTTAATACATATTGCGATGGGTTTGCCTTATTTTTTCAGTTTGAGAGAGATTTTAAGAAATGTCTAGACAAAAGGAACCAACAAGAACAGCGAATAATGAATATATCGAATATCTATATCTGAGAAATGGAGATAATACGATGGAGGGTAAGTAGATTTTGGTAATTTCAAAATAAAAAATAGATACTTGTTCTTGGTTGGCAACGTCAAAGTCTGTCTAGAAATCTCTTTTCGTTGAAATCGGAAAGAGTTAATCGTTTTACTATACATCGGCAAACGAATACCGAGACAAGAATGAAGAAAGGGAGATTTCTAAAATCTTAAATCCAAAATCACGGCAATTTATTTCCAACACGAATTTAGACAGTATGACAAAGACAAAACAAATAAAACAAAAATGAACAAGCACGCCACATAACTACAGCACTAGCAGTGTGCACCCCTACAAAAATTGAGGTATCATCAGGTGCTCCGGAATGGAGCTGTACGTATTTAAGCGTCAACCTTGAAAATGTGGGCAAATTTGATTTTGCTTATTGCATCTTGTTTGCAGTGTCAAAATCTATCTAGTAATCAATTTTCGTTGAAATCAGATAAAGCTGAAATATAAATAAATAAATAAATAAATATGTTTATTCCAATCAAGGGCCCATGCAGGGCAAAGTCATTACAAGTATTACATTATTATATATATATTCATTTCTCTAATTCTAACCCCGTTGGGTTCCTACGATAGACCGTTATATTCTAATTTTTAGACCCTCACTCTATTTTACATCCCTTTGGTCTCCCACAGAGATGGCGTGGGCAGTGTAATTTGTCTGTAATATCTGTGCATTCGAAGAGCAGCCAAATCCCTCGGCGGGAAGGCAATCTCGATATTCATTTATCTTATTCTAACCCCGTTGGGTTCCTACGATAGACCGTTATATTTGATTTTTAGGCCCTGCATTAGCGTAAATATTCGCAAATCCGGGGAGATGAACAAGTTTCCACGTTGACTGAATTTATATATATATATATATATATATATATATATATATATATATATATAATTATTGGTGGTCATCATAGAATTGGGGCCATTTTGAAGAAAAATTACAAAAATTCCTTTCCCTATAAAATACCTTAGCTTTTATTACCTCTAAGAAAATGTTAGACAGAAACGGGGTGATTTTTGTAGCTTTTTTTCCGATTCCATGGCAACGGTAGCTATTTTGGAATTAACAAACCTTTGAGATAACTTTAGATCTATCTATCATCGCGTCGAAGTTTTGATCATTGGTGTCTGGGCAATCGTGAGGCGAAACAGTAAAACAATAATGAGAAGAACTAGTATTATTAAGTCTCCCAAACGAACTCCCATAACAGAATTCAAAAAGGCTCCAAATGGGCTCCACAGATTCAAACAACCTTTCTGTCAAATTTCATTCAATTCTGAGAAGTTCGATTTTTCCCGCTTCTCTTTGGTTTCCAAGGCAACTTTGCCATTTTAAAGTCTTTGAGTCTAGAAGTCAATTCTACAAATGTTAGACAATGTCCCTGTAGAATTTCATGCAATTTTGAACCCCTTGATTTTCCCACATTTTTTACGTTTTTTCAAGGCAACGGGCGTTATTTTGAAGTCTTAAAGACCAGTCGTCAATTCTATAGCTTTAAGGTAACCTCCCTGTAAAATTTCATCCAAATCTTACCATTTTGAAATTTCCCGTCTATTAACCGTTTTCATGGCAACAGACTCCTTTATGAAAATTCCAACTCTTGAATGGAAATCTTTGGATAGGGTTCCATCTTCCTGTGACTTTTTATAGATTCAATCACTATTGTCCGAAAAATCTACAGGACGAAGTTGAGGCAGAAACGGAAGAAAAAGAAGAAGAACTAGATTTGCAATTGCAAGCAATGGCAGATGGTACCCCTAGACATAAATTCGACGATTCAATCTCATTTGCAGCTCCAAAATCTACGTAGAAAGCAATTTTTGTTTAAATCTGACAAAGATGGAATCTTTTAGCAATTTCATCTCATCTTAAGGAACATTTAAACAAAATGTATATAAATTCCACATTGCAGTTCCTGATATATGGAATGCTTAATTTAGATGTAGAATGGCGGTCATCTTAGAAGAAAAAAAAAAGAATAATAACTAGATTTGTAATTGCAATAGCCAATGTCACCACCAGACAACTAATTCCATTATTCCAGCATGTTCGCAGCTACAAAATCCAACTGAGAATCAAATTCAGAGGAATCGGACAGAGTTCACATTTGTACGTAGCTTGGCAGCCATCTTTGAAATGGCAGCTACTTTGAATTGTTTTTTCATGAATTCCTTCTTCTCATTTTGTTGAGTATAAACCAATTTCGCATTGCAGTTCTTGAGATATTGATTACTAGATACCGAAGTCACTGTGAATATTCTTTCTGCATATGCGCATTTCGACAACTTATGTCTCTTCAGTGCAGATAAAATCTAAACGTTTGGAAGACCATAAACTCAAAGATATGTAAAAACTGATAGAGAACAAACAACCAATATGATCTAAATATAAGCCAAATCAGCTAGGGACAGAGCTTTGCAATGAGGGAGATACTTCTTAGTTTTCAACAAAATTTACAAAATATTAGATATTGTAAGGTTCCAAAATTATTCGGCATTCGGTTCAGCACCGAAGAACTGACTACTGGGCTGGTGAATACCCTCGGAGACTAACAGTCCACCAGCAGTGGCATCGACCCAGTGGTAACAAATAACTAGACACCTAAGTCACTGTGAATTTACTTTCTACATATGTGCATTTCGACAACTTATGTCTCTTCAGTGCAGATAAAATCTAAACGTTTGGAAGACCATTAACTCAAAGATATGTAAAAACTGATAGAGAACAAACAACCAATATGATCTAAATGTAAGCCAAATCAGCTAGGGATAGAGCTTTGCATGAGGGAGATACTCCTTAGTTTTCAACAAAATTTACAAAAATCTAGATATTGTAAGATTCCAAAATTAATCGGATTTCGGGTCAGCACCGAAGTACTGACTACTGGGCTGGTGAATATCCTCGGGGACAAACAGTCAACCAGCAGTGGCATCGACCCAGTGGTAACAAATAACTACATACCGAAGTCCCTGTGAATTTACTTTCTACATATGCGCATTTCGACAATTTTATGTCTCTTCAGTGCAGATAAAACCAAATATTTGGAAGACCATAAACTCAAAGATATGTAAAAACTGATAGAGAACAAACAACCAATATGATCTAAATGTAAGCAAAATCAGCTAAGGACAGAGCTTTGCATGAGGGAGATACTCCTTAGTTTTCAACAAAATTTACAAACATTTAGATATTGTAAGGTCCCAAAATTAATCGGCTTTCGGTTCAGCACCGAAGTACTGACTACTGGGCTGGTGAATACCCACGGGGACTAACAGTCCACCAGCACTGGCATCGACCCAGTGGTAACAAATAACTAGACACCGAAGTCACTGTGAATTTACTTTCTGCATATGCGCATTACGACAACTTATGTCTCTTCAGTGTAGATAAAATCTAAACGTTTGGAAGACCATTGACTCAAAGATATGTAAAACTGATAGAGAAAAAACAACCAATATGATCTAAATGTAAGCCAAATCAGCTAAGGACAGAGCTTTGCACGATGGAGATACTCCTTAGTTTTCAACAAAATTTACAAAAATTTAGATATTGTAAGATTCCAAAATTAATCGGATTTCGGGTCAGCACCGAAGTACTGACTACTGGGCTGGTGAATACCCTCGGGGACTAACAGTCCACCAGCAGTGGCATCGACCCAGTGGTTACAAATAACTACATACCGAAGTCCCTGTGAATTTACTTTCTACATATGCGCATTTCGACATTTTATGTCTCTTCAGTGTAGATAAAATCTAAACGTTTGGAAGACAATTAAACTCAAAGATATGTAAAAACTGATAGAGAACAAACAACCAATGTGATCTAAATGTAATCAGCTAAGGACAGAGCTTTGCATGAGGAGGGAAATACTCCTTAGTTTTCAACAAAATTTACAAAAAGGACGAGTTGCATTAATGCCTTAAATCGACCGACTGATTTGCTAAAAAATAAATTTAGTTAAAGCATTATCTATTTGATACCTTTCAACACCTGAACATTTGTAGTTTATAACCATATGTATATTTTTTCAAAACATTGCTTCATTTCACTGAAATTAGCTCATTTCTGATACCCCTCTTGATGTCAATTAACATTAAGCCTATGGAAAATAGTCAACATGGGGTATATGTAAGCTGTATTTTGACCATGCCATGCATTCGGAACCAAGCTAACAATTTTACAAGAGATTACTTATTAAAATTCTGACTAAATGTGGTATTGCTATTATTTTATACCTTACATTAGCTTTTTCTGACCTGGCAATTTGCCAAATAAGCTGAACAAACAAGATCTGGTGTGATAAGTAGACTATATTTATTTTGTTAAGGTTTCCTTGTTTGTTTGTTTTTTCGATATAAAATGTGTTTTTTGTGTATTCTAAACAATATATATGAGTCATGGAATAATCGATTGCCCTACAGCACCATCTGTGCATATGCCAATTTCTATGTATTTTCAAACTTGTTTATTCCCAATGTTACCTTTATATATAATATTTCCGATTTTATAACTGTCCTCAAAGTAGAATTTGTCTTCTTAGAAAGGGTTTCTTTCTTGATATGTTACAGGAGCCCCTATAACTTTCAAATAGAGGTGACACTTGGGCAGAAATGATCTGTAATATATGAATTTAGCAATCGCCTGCCTCAGTTAAAAAATAACACATACATGTATCTTTGTTTTATATGCTTCATTGGCATAATACATAGTAAACCCCTGATAACAAACAATATTCTTTTATTTCACCAAATAAAGCGCAAATTATTCACATCCAACAATACATGTCTCAGTGTTTGAATTCGAAGCAAAATTTTCGGAAATCAAAAAAAAAAAATATCTCAAAAGTAAAACCAATCAAGCATTAAAAGTTGACAAAATCGTTTTATTTAAGTCCACTAGCCTGATATTTTGTTTGAAATATAGAAATATATGTAGAAGTATATGAAAATATGTCGGAAGAGCACAAATTAATCGTAATATCCAGAAAATATCGGAAAATTGGGTGGTATGGTACTCCATTTACCTCGAAATGTATATTTTTCTCACAAAGAGTTATCTGTATTAAACTGCATTATTTCCTTGCAAAAAATAAATGGATTGACAAAAAAATTATATCATGGAAAGAATAGCATCATTTGCATATTACTTTAATATCAATATGGGGTTCATTGTTGTTTTGGCAATGTGCCAATCTTTATTCTTTTCTTACTTTACTTCTTCTTTTGATGTGGTTGCTAGTAAAATCATGTGATCACGTGACTTGCGCATGCGCGTTTTGATATTTTATTGTACAATCTGAAACTACATATATTGTAGGTTACATTGAATCATATAATATCAAAAGGTGGGCCGGGAAACGGCCTTATTGCAACCCACCCTTTAGATATTGTAAGGTTCCAAAATTAATCGGCTTTCGGGTCAGCACCGAAGTACTGACTACTGGGCTGGTGAATACCATCGGGGACTAACAGTCCACCAGCAGTGGTATCGACCCAGTGGTAACAAATAACTAGATACCGAAGTCACTGTGAATTTATTGAATGATCAAATTTCAAGGGAAGAATGGCGGCAATTTGGAAATGGCAGACATTTTCAAAATTTCAAACAAATTCTAACTGGAAATCAATTTTAGTTGAAATCGGATAAAGTTAAAAATGTTACGTATCCGTCTTGGAAATGGCAGCCATTTATTTTTTTTTTTGCGCTTGGATGTCTTCCTATTACAAAATATGAACAAATTCTATCCCGAGATGAAAGATATTCGGTTTTCGAACGTAAACTTGCCACCGGCTTGTAAATGGCATCCATTTTGAACTTTTTAACGCATTGTTAATAACTTTAGACATGTTAGATGTCGGTCAAACTTAGGGCAAAGTTGGATTTTTTCAATCGGCCATTTCAAAATAATTGATCGGACAAAATTATTTTTAGAAAAAAAAATAAACGACGAGTAACGTCTGGGGCGACATAATGAAAATGAAACACAGTAAGAAACTTCATTTGGGACACTTAATCATGAAGAAAAACAGCAAAAACAATAGTAATAAAGAAACGGACAAAAAAACAGTATGTTGTCGCGACTGCGTCAAGGGCGACATAAAAAAAACAAGTTTAAAGGATTCAGCGAAACTAATGAAACAAACATTGCCGATAGTATAATGGGAATAAATAAATCTACAAATAAATACTGAAAGAGAAAAAAAATTCAGAATATATAGCACTATATGGAATATATTCAGAAAACGTGAACAACGGAGACAAAACAAACAGATCATAGTGCATACCCAAATTGGAAATATGTACTCTTCTTGAAAAGAATTAAATATTTTTTTTTCAAAAAGGACACAGGAGAAACAACAAAAACATAGCAAAAATTGAAAAAAAACAAAAACAAATAAAAACTATAAAAAAACAAACAAATAAATAAATAAACAAAAAAAAGAAAAAAAAATACACACAAAAAAAAGAACAAAACAAATCAAAATAAAGCAAAAAACAAAAACAAAAACATAAACAAAACAAAAACAAAAACAAAACAAAACAAAAAAAAAACAACAAACAAGCAAAGACAATTTAGAAAAAGACTGCAAGGTAGAGATACTAGATAAGATGAAAATACCTGTAATAATCCATTGCTGTTCTTTAGTCATATGTAGTAAGTACCAGTAGTGAGAAATGATGAACGGATATACCCTTCCCCTGCGGAATTCGTATGCTAATAAAAGACTGACAAGCAAGGTTAAAATATTGCGGGATACACGATAATGTGAATTCAGATGCTGCATATGGCTGTTTCGAGATATGAACTCTCATTTGTGAATTAGGTACTAAAACATTTGGAAATAAAAATTAAAATTTTATGTGCTGACACCTCAAAAGCTTAATGTGAAAAGGACAATCGCCCAAGGCTTCAATTAATTGAGGTAAAATCAATTTGTCGAACCTAGTATATCACAAGTGAGGTATATTGTATTTATGACCATAGCTTTAAGAACATAAAAATCGTCTCCCAGATATCAGGCCGCGGTAGCCCGTGGCGACGCATTATCATAGAGATACAGACTACAGGTTGCAGGCTAAAATCCCGTTCTGGGCTACGACAGATAGACAAACGTTCCATATTTAGTATTCCATGATTTGACCAAAATTAAATCTAATAAGATGAAATGCTATCATAAATATTTTTGTGGATGAGAAAATTGTAGGGAAGATGCTATTTTGTTTCCTTGTAGCATCATTTCATTGCAACGGCATATGGAGTTTACATCTCCCAGCTCACTTGCTACTCAAGGGCATGTGGTCGATACAATGACTACTTTAATAGAGCTCGGTTGCTGACAAATAGACCCAAAGACAGGCAAAAGAATGATTTTGGATGCAAAAACTTAAATATAGCATGAACATAAAAGTTTAGCGAACGACAGCCTAAATTTCCGGCCCCTACCCATTTTTTAAATTTTTATTCATTTATTTATTTATTTAATTTTTGTTATTCTATCATATTTTGCCTTATAGTCGTTAGAGTCTAACTAATAAGAGTAAGAATTTTGAAGGATTCGATGTACAGACACAGACAAAATTCTTTTTCCCTTCTCATGTTACATTTGTAGTGAACAGCGTCCATGATGTACAAATGTAGCTGTCAATACTTGGTTTATTTTTTTTTTAGTATAGTCTTCGTAAATAGGTTTTGTTTCACTTTAGTTTTACTTTTTAATTGTGTTTTGATAAAGAGATGGATAGGTCCTGAAATATCAACTTTAAAATGCGTGTACTCTTCATTTGAGTCTACTGCCTTGTTTTATTATTCTCACGAAGTGTGTATCTTTTAAATTCAAGTACTTCAGGAATGTTGTTGCTTTGTTTTGACATGCTTTAAATATATATATATAGACCAATTAAGTTAGAGTTTAAGGATATACTATTATCGAGATCATCATAAGATTTCTAAGTTTGTTGCTGTTTTAGACGTTATATATGAATGTTTACACAACTAGTATTTTCTTTATTGAGAAGATCCTTGGAGCTTATTCCGCACCTTATCTGAGTGTTTGGAATTATCGATCGACAAAAACGACCGCTCATCTTTACCTTTCATTTGTATGACACACAAAGACTTCTCAGTTTCTTTTTGGGTTTGTGTATTCTTAACACGTATTTATTTCATTTCATTTCATAGAGTAGAGTAGACATTAAATATGCAATTTTGTATTTTTTTCGATGACCGCCCCAGCTAAATCTATCAATTGAGGGATCCCTGATAGTCCGTGGGATGGAAATACTTTTCGTGCACCCCCTCCCCCCCCCCTCAACACCCCTCCTTCCGAACCGAACCGTTTTTTTTTCAGTCCTATGTCCCCTCTTCAAAATGAAACAAATTAACACGAACATAACATGCACGCATAGACAGTATAGGGCCACTTTTATAGTACACCCCGAAAAATTATTGTATTTTCGTTTTAACCTAAGTTTCATCTTTTAAGCTCCATAATTTTTTACAGATAAGTAATATGTATCGACATTTGGTATCAAATTAAAGCTAATTAAATAGGCTTTACAATAAACACAAGGTACTTTACGCCCATTTTATGATCTGGGGATACAAAAAATCTACCCCTACCCCTACAAAAAATTGCGAAAATGTCGATTCTAGGCTGTCAATTCCTTTCAGATAAACAACCCTCGTCATTTGATCTAGGTGTTATACCTAACTTATCAGTTGTGATACAATGTTGGAAAATAAACCATTAAAGTCCATAAAATTTGATTTTCGGTATAACATTTTTGAAAAATGGAATTTTTAGGAATTTTAGATTTTTCACAATTTCGACTTTTTGACTTAAAGGTCGTAAAAATCTGAATATATATTTATTAATTGTCGATGCAATTATAATTTATGATATGTGAGCAAAAAAATAGCACGCAAAAATTTTAGTTTCAGACGTATTATAGGTTCATTAATATCAAAATTAGCACCTCTCCCCCTAACTATTAAGAGAAAATTTGAAATATTCAGGCCCTAAATGATAAAAAGATAATGTTTAATAGGAATTCTAGCGTATATTTCACTCAAAGTGACATGCAGAAGATCATTTAAGTAGATTAAAACTTTTCAAAAGGTCTCTTTTCGACTCTTCTGTCCGAAATTATATGAAAAATGGGAATTTTCCGTTTTTCAGAATTTCTGCTGTTTTGACTTTGAGATGCAAATACTTCGTGAAATTGATATGTAACTTTAAAATGTTGATTAAATATCGTTTCATAATATCTAAGCAATTAGAAAGTATGCTTTTAAGCCTTTTAGACTATTTACAGGCTCATAAATAGCAAACATTTTACCCCTTACCACACATGTTTAACACAATTTATTTCATTTTATTCAGCTTGAAAAGTTTAAGCATTGTATAAAGGTCCAATGACATATCATTTTCAAACACCAAAACACAAAGACCCTCCCATATATCAAAAATAAGATGATGTGCCCGCTTTATGGGCAGTTATTCAGCGATTTAACTATGAATATCGGAATATTCTGAAATACTAAAAATTCCCATTTTTCACGATAATCTTCCAAAATATTCAATTTTACCCATATTTTGGTGTCAGAATTACATATTACATATTATATGTATCAAATGCATCTTTTGCAAAGAAAGTAAAACATTAGTATGCTTTGTTCATTTATATGTACAGACGTACATATTTTGGAGATTTTTAAGTTTAACAGTGTTCTTAGATAACATATTTATCGGTTAAGACAAAAAAAAAACAACAAAAAAACAAAAAAAAAAACTGGCATATATGCAGATAAATCTTCAAGATTTGTCACAAATAACGATTTAAAAGTGAATTTTTGACAAATCGGAAATGCAATTTCCATTTTTCATTGCTTTGGACAAAATATTGAGTTTTAGCTGACAACTGGGATTTGAAATATCAAAGCATGATAGTATTCATGCAACTTTGTTATATGCAGCGCAGAATTTGCGTGAGGTGGTTATTTTTATATCAACATAGACCACAAAATTGACCATTTTTGGGGAAATATGTTGGGGTAGGGGTAAGAATTTTGGTATTTAGAGTCACATTAAACATCCTTGTTTCTCTAAACAATGTTTCAAGATATCTAATATATCGCTTAGAACAATTAATTGGCATATACATTTTTTAGATTTGACATATATTGCGATTTAACAGCGAACTATGGACAAATCATGATGTAATTCATGCAACATTTTGCATGTTCTGGTTATTTTTATGCGAACATAGACCAACAATCACAAATTTCAGGGAAAATTTTTTGGGGTAGGGGTAAATTTTTCGGTATTTAGAGTCACATATAACACTCCTTGTTTTTTCTTAACAATTTTTTTTCAGACAACTAATGTATTGCTTAGAACAATTAATTGGCATATCTGCAGATATATTCAATAGAATTGGATATATATTGTGATTTAACAATGAACCATGGACAAATCTGAAATGTTGAAAATTCCGATTTTTCATCAATTTTGAGAGAAATATTGAGTTTCGTCGACCAATGGCTGTTGAAATACCACATTCTGATGTAATTCATTCATTATTGTCATATACAACACATGTTTTGCGTGTTATGGTTATTTTATGTGAACATAGACAACAAAAAATTGACAATTTCAGGGAAAATTTGTTGGGGTAGGGGTAAGATTTTCTGTAATCAGAGTCACATTAAACACTCCTTGTTTTTCTTAGCAATGCTTTAAGATACCAAATGTGTCGCTTGGTACAATTAATTGGCATAGTTGCAGAAATATCCTCCAGATTTGGCATAAATAACGATAAAGCAGTGGCCTTTGGACAATTCTGAAATGTTGAAAATTCCAATTTTTCACCAATTTCTGGCAAAATATTGAGGTTAAATTAACAAATGGCTTTCAAAATATAAAATCATAGTATAATCGATGTCCTATACATAACACATTTTGCGTCCTCTGGTTATTTTTATGCGAAAATAGACAAAAATAGACAATTTTAGAGTAAATTTGTTGGGTAGGGGGAAGTTGTATTGATATATTGTGTATATATTACCTAAAAACAGACATTATTTGTTATGGTTGTAAAGCAAATATAATAAGCTTTCTTTTGATACATTCTTTAAATTTGAAAATAAAATTTTGGTCATTTAAAATATTTTAACATTGTCTTAACATCTTTTATATTGACGAAAATAGATTGAAAAGCTAAAAACAATTTTCAGAATCGGAAATTTAGATGCACTTCGGGTTCTCTAGACCACCAAACATACGCAATTTCAATGAAAATATAAGTTTTTTCGTCAATATTTCATTGGGGTAGGGGTACGTTTAATTGCACTATGGAACGTATTGGGCATAGAAATTGTAAAAAAAAAGCAATCATATGATACCTCGTTTTTATAACTTTAAGGCATTTTGTCAACATTTTGAAGCAACTGAAAGAAAAACTTGAACGAAAAACGAAATTTTTCAAAATTTCGGTAGGTGGGTCTAAAAATGGGCCAAAGTCCACAAGTGCTTGCGGTTTATGCTCGTGTTAAGATGTTTTATTTTGAAGAGGGGATATATGCGGAATTAAAAAATGGGGTGGGGTTCGGAAGTGGGGGGTGCACGAGGGGTTATTCTAGCCCATGGACTATGAGCAGGGACAGGACAATTCCTATCCATCTACAGTCTTGTACACCATTTCAGGGTTGTATATTTCGTCAGCGGTTTTCCTATCTTTAGATTCAAGTTGCACTGATTAGATGTAAATCATCGGAATGAAGCCTTATTTGCAACATCAAAATTGAAATGCAGTTTTGCGTGCCAATCAAATTGAAATGGTCAAATTCTGCAGTGAAAAGAAAGGTGATCTCGATAATAGTATATCCTTAAACTCTAACTCAAGCAATCCTTGACTTTAGACGATATAAATTATTTTTCAAGATCTGCATAACCATTACAAGTTTATCTTGAGTAAAAAATAAGACTTCCAAGTTGGTTGCTGTTTTTAGACGTTATATTTGAATTTTTTACACGACTTGTATTTTCATTATTGAGAAGATCCTTTGAGCTATTCCACCCCTTAGCTGAGTTTTTGGAATAATCGACAAAAAAAAAAAAAAAAAAAAAAAAAAAAAAAAAAAAAAAAAAAAAAAAACAACTCTTACCATTCCTTTGGAAGACACATAAAGACTTCTAAGTTTCTGCTTTGGTTTATGTATTCCGACTACTTATCGATACTATAAACAATACTCTTAAAAATAATGTATAAACTTCAGTCATATTAGGATGAGAACAAATATTTCATTAAAAAGGGCAAATGGGTAGGGGCCAGAAATTATCAAAAAAGAATATAAAATTTTTATATTCAAACTCGATTTCTGGACACGATTGCAACACTCGTCTAAGGTGGAATTCATTTCGTCCTACATACTAACCTATAGGTTCATACGATTACCAGTTCCATTAGTAACTGTCATCCTAAACAATGTGTAAATGTGATCCAATATGGACTTCTAATCCGCATACGTAGAATTTTCACAAGATGAGACATTTAAACATAGGAGTAGAGAATTAACTCAACATCCAGCTTGCATTGGTTATTAGGAAAAACAAATGAGAAAAACTTTCCATAAGGTCTCTTCGATTGACCGAAAGAAATGTTACAATATCTGGATAGAAAGAAGAATTTACGTATCCTTCTGGTAGCTTCCTTCCACCCACAGCTACTTCATTTATCTGCTAAAACCCTTGAATTTATGCCAATTCTTCTTCTTCATGCGTCAACAAAAATGAAAAACTATCTTCTTAACCTCCGCTCATATCATTCTGTCGTCCCAAAAATCGGAAACCTATTCTCGTAAGAGCCAAAGTACATTCGCCGAAAATGGACAATGTTGATATAGCCGTTGTCTTCTGTGCAAAATCCGTTCTTCTAATAAAATCTTCAAGAACAAAGCAACCGGTGACTCATACAAAATATTTAGTAATTTATCCTGCAAGTCAGATAATGCGGTCTATCACATCACTTTCTGTTTGCCAACATCAGTATGTCGATGAAATAAAAAATTCCCCCACAATTCGTATCAACTTCCACCGTGACTACATTCCGGAAAAAAGAAAGATCACAGGCTACTGCATTACATTTCAATTTCAACAGTGATAACTGGAAACATAAGCAAGAAGTACCAAATAACAAATAACCGAGGTTACCGTACCCGTGAATTTAGGTTCTGCATATGCGCATTTCGACAACTCATCAGTGCAAATTAAATCACAACATTTGGAAATCCTTGAACCGAAATATATGTAAACGCTGATAGAGAACAAATTACCAATAGGACCTAAATAGAAAAGCCAAAATTACTTAAGGACAGAGCTATGCAAGAGGGAGATACTCCTTAGGTTAAAACAAAATTTTCTTAAATTTAGGTAATTGACCAAAATCGATCGTGGACAGACAGAGGCAGGCTAAAGAAAAGTTCTGGATAGAAAAGCTGAAATCCAGTTTGAATATAAAAAAAATGAAAAAATTGAAAATTCCCTGCCGCAACCAATTTGACTGATTTTTTAAACTGAAAGACTTGTTCTCGTCCTTATAAGTTTTTTCCACTAGACGTTAAACATATTTTTTGTAAGAGTATTGTTTATAGTACTGACATTTTTACTCTTCTCATGTAACAGCATCCAACATATATCTCTCGATGATTTGTATAAATATTTGTAGTTTAGTCTTTGTTAATCTTTATTACATTTTTCTGAAGTTTCTGATTGTATTTTCACTTTTATATTGTGTTTTGATAAAGAGCCAGACAGATCTCGAAATATCAACTGTTCTTTTATTAGTGTCATTGTCTTTGTTTATCATGATGTCTATAATTAAGACACATAGTATGTATCCTTTGGATCTAGCACAGTGTGATGTTTGATGTTGGTATAATATTAATATGTCTATATTGTGATTCAGGTAACAGCTCCATAGAAGATCAGATGTTAGCTGAAACTCATATTTATAAAAATCTGCTTCAAGTAGCTGGCACTGAATTAACTGTTCGGACTAGACAAAGGATATGCAACATAGTTGATGACATTGAAAATAGAGATGCTAAGGACTGTAGAAAACTTTCAAACGGGAGTGTTGCTGAGGGTATAGATTTAGAAGGAAGCGACCTGGACATAATATACGAGGTAAATTGTGTAACGGTCGTAAACGGTCCGAATGACTTAAATAAATCAACTGACCAACCAACGCTACATGTTGACATTGATGAACGATATCCGGGTGTTTGTAAACTTAAACTTGTTTGGGAAGGCAAAGATTTGCTACGCCAACTAGTAAATTCCTGGAAGGGAAAACCTTTTGGTGAATACATTTCCGCTGAAAGATTTAGACATACATTTGGTGCGAATCACTCTCATATTTCAGGTAACAGACATGGACCCTGTCTATCGGATGCAAATCAGCATATTGATAACGCCTTTTGCTTAAGGTCACATTCTTGGCCAGTTCTTGCGAACACCTGGATAAAACGAAAGCGAACTGAACAATGGCCTACAGAAGACTTGATCAATTCTGTAGTAAACGACGGATGCTTGTTTGCTCCCATTGGTCCGAAGAATGAATGTGACGAATTTTTTTGGCGAATTTCATTTTCTAAGGCGGAGAAACGATTGGCTCATTCATTGAATTATACACAATTACTGTGTTATATTCTGTTGAAATTAACACTAAAGAATATAATAAACAGATGTAAGAATGCTAAAGACTTGCTCTGTTCGTACTTCTTAAAGACAACAGTATTTTGGTTATCAGAAGAAATACCAATTAACACTTTCAGAATTAACAACTTATCACATTGTTTTTGTCTATGTGTTTCCAGACTAATGTGGTATGTAAAATACTGTGTTTGCCCAAATTATTTTATCTCAGAAAATAATATGTTTAAAGGCAAATTAGACGAATCTAACAATAAATTACTCTTAAGAATTTTAAAGAATCAAAGAAATAAGGGACTTCGTTTATCTATTGATGAAATATTAGGAAGAGGATTAGATTATTACACATTATGTACCAACTATAACAAAAATGTTTATCCCGTAAACCTTGACTTTCTTTTCTTTAGAGTTGCAGATAAATGTGTCGTCAAAGAGTACGAAACTGGAAATAAAATTTTAGATTTCATAAACGTATTAAGGAAATTGGAAACATCAGAAATTATACTTGATGTACTTGATTATTACCATGCACATGTAGACCAACAAATGTCTCAAATGTTAATTTTACCTGAAGATAGCCAAGAACGTCGAAATAAAATCCAAAGTTGTAAAGAACTGTTAAAAAATGGTACACAAGCAGATGCTGTATCTGGTTGGTTGTTATATGCTTCATTTTATTATGTACTCGGACAGTACGAAGAAACCATAAAAATCCTAGAAGATAAGGTTCTGTCTCGTTCTACACCTGATATGGTTTTGTTAGGTAAACCCGTTTATACACCAGAAGACATGAAGAAATATACAGTTTTAACAAAAAATCATTTTACACTTAATCAAAGAATAAAACATGCAACAATTGGACCGATACTTTTCATAAAACAATCTAACCTAATACCACAAGAACTAAAACTAGAGGTACAGGATCAAGCTATTCACTTTTCGCCAATTGTTTTTGCGAATTGTTTACTTTTTATGTCATTTCATCACATCAACAATTGGATAGATAAAGAACGTGCAGAACGTCAAATGTGTGAGACAATAAAAAACGAATACTTTCTGGACGGTTACGATGTATCGAGTTCTTTAGTATTACTTGGAATCTGTAGTGAGATTTCAGGTGAAAGAAAAAAGGCGCTTCTTTATTATATTTCAGCTTTATATTGTAGATATTACGAGTGTCCCACTGCTCGACAACACATCGTTAACCTATTCAGTAGACAAACAGAGATCTTGTATATAAGAAGTATCTAAACTTATAATTTATCGACGTAGGTATATGCTACACCGAGGATAATACCAAAACAAAGCCTGCTATCTCGAAAGTCGATATTATTTTCAGCGAAAGACTTGTTTTCATGTTCTGAAATAAAATATTATAGGGATCACATAATATGTGAAACAAATTGTCCTATACAGTAAAAAGTATGTTGGTTAAAATTATAAAAAACAAACGTTATTGCAAGATTTTCACAAATTGGTGAAGCAATCGACACATCCTCTTATGCCGTGATATATCGAACACTCACTTTTTTACATTTCGAACATACCATTTGATTAACTATAACATACGTTTGCAAGAGTCCCTGTATTAAGCCCTGAATTGTAAATGCCCAATGAAGTCAATTAAAAATCAACAGTTCAGTATAATGTATTATGTAAATAAAAGATTATTAAGAAAAAATTGTTATGTTAGAAAGTCTTTTACTAGGAAAATTGTCTCCGTTGTGAAGGAAAAGGAGGAGAGACTTCTTTGCATTGTTGTTGTGTTCTCATATAAAAATATAGATTTCAGTTGGCTGTGTTCTTTTTTTTGCAACGTTCAATGAAGAAAAGCAACATTAAATGTAGTATTAACACCTGTTCTGTATTGCCTGATAAATGAACAGACTCAATGACGATTGTATAGAAAGCACAATTTTCTGGTAAAGCATGATACAGTATAAAATGATAAATGGAAATGTAAGTAACCAAATGCCGAAGTTATTGTTAAATTACTTTCTCCGAATGACCATTTCGAAATCATATGTCCCTTCAGCTATAAAATCAACACATAAAAACTGATATCGAACAAATAGTCAAAGGGAACTAAATTGAAAGACCATGTCAGTTTTACTTTGTCCATTTACGTTAATTTGTGATGATTGCACAACATATATTTCTATATCCATACGTACGACTGGCCGTTTTTCAAAGATGTATACATGTGCACGATAGGCTGCCTCGCAGGGTTGTATCCATACGTACAATTGACTACCTTGAAGGATTGTATCAATGCCCAAGATGTATCGCCTCGCAGGATTGAATCAATGCAAACAATTGACCATCTTGCAGGGTTGTATCCATACGTACAATTGACTACCTTACAATTTACCGACTTGCAGAGTTGTATCAATGCTGTCGATGTACCGCCTCGCAGGGTTGTATCTGCAATACATGCCTACCTTCGGACCACCTGATGTCGTTTTTATGGGAGTTTACACTGTCAGTGCTTTAGCTTTTTGTGTTAAAGTTTAGTTTTGTCTTCGTGAGATAGTTTTGTGGTACCGATTTATCCTTGTCCATGTTTGAATACTAAAGTAGTTCCAAATGCTTTCAAAATTTCACCTTGGTACTGTTTGATGGTTAGAGAACGTATCATGGTTCTCTATTGTTTTTGTCTCGGGGTTAGAAAATGACAAAACCAATCAGTTACCTAACAAATCTTCCGAAACATATGACTCAGTGACCGTGGAACGGGTGTTTTATACAAAGCAGGACATGCTTACCCTTCCGGAACACCTGATGTCACTCTGTTTGAGTTCCCACTGTTACTGCTTTAGTTTTTTGTGTTGTATGTGAGGTGTTTGTATGTTTGGGGTCATGTAGTGTCTTTGGTCTTCCGTGTTTTGTGTTCGTGCTTTGGCCTTGTCTCTGGACTTTGATTTTTGTAACTTTGTGCTTTGTTCCTTCGCTATCCTACTGCTTTGTCGTTCAGGGTTGTATCCATACGTACAATTGACCACCTTAGAGGGTTGTATCCATGCGCACGATGGACCGCCTCGTATGATTGAATTCATGCATACAATTGACCATATTGCTAGGTTGAATCCATATGTGCTACGTTACACCTTGTAGGCAATTATAGATGACTATGATGGACCATCTCGCAGGTGTACATACGTGTGATTGAAAGTCTTTTATCCATACGTACGACTCCATCTGTACGATAGCCCGCCTTACAGGGTTCAATAAAAGCAAACAGTTGACCACCTTGGAATATTGTATCGCTTTCAATGTTGTATCGATACATACGACGGACTGCTTTGCAGGATTGTATCTTACGAACCGAAAATTGTCCAATAACAATCTGAGTTCCCTTAGAAAATCTCTATTTTTGTTGGGGTCTACTCAATATGTCTGGCAGGTTTTATTTTTCTTATTTTTATACCCTAAAGCCTTTTAACATTAAACCCCATTAAGGATGGTTATACTTGAAAGGCTTACGTTATGAAGTCCTTTTTCGATAACTTTAGGATTTCTTTGGTGTTGAATTATGTAATTAAAGGTCTTATTCTTAATTCGCTGTAAACTCCTTTTTAAATTTATATATATATATATATATATATATATTCTTTTCAATGTTTATTGCATTCTTTACTCTTTTGTTGCTATCCCCCCCCCCCGGGGTGGCTCATAGAGTATCAAATATCTGAAAGATAACGGAAATACATAAAAAAAGTAAGATGAGTGAAGTTGAGATAACGTTACAATAAAAGTTTGTGGAGTTAGCAACTTTCATGACATCCGTGTGCCTTCATCGGATACTAATAATAAAAAGATCTTTATAACCAAATTTTACTTGAGGCAAGATGGTCAGGAATAGTAACAGTAAAACAATCGGTTCAATACTGTTCCAAAGACCCCTTTAATCCCATTCAAATTAGCTGCCGACTGAAAACACAGTTGAACCTTAGATTTATGAAAAGCAATATAAGATGTCTTCTGAAGCTACTAAACCCATTAGAACTAAATTAAATCACCATGGTTCCCTTCTTTAACGGCAACTTGCTTGCAAGGCTTCCACAAGCTAATAGCATGTTCTGGTGTCTTCTTCACTCATACGTCTAGCGCTTCTAGATCCAAACTCTCATACTAAATCAAAATGGTTGTTAAATTAATGTATGACAAAAGCTGTTCTTTATCACAGCACCTAATCCAAGGTTCGCATAGGTGCTGTATGACGGAAAGAACACAACTGTGTCAATTTAACAATGGGAAATAACGATAAGAGGACAGTTTTGTGGTTAAAAAATCCCCATTTTACGCTCCTTTGCAGCAATGTTGTTGTCGGCAAGACAATTGCAACATTTAACTGGTCTTTACTCTTGGAAATTGGCTTTAAAGAAATTTTAGGCAGTAATTAATATTCATGAGACATTGTCTACCAATCGTATCGGGGTACAATATGTCGCCAGGCAATAAGGGGTACCAATCAGTAGAATAATGTTCTATTCAAAATGCACAATAAAAATATAATTAATACACTATATGTTTGTAATATGATAAACTGTTTGAAAAAATATATATTAAAGGGATATTGATCATTAGGGAACAAAACGAGTGCCGTGCACTAACATGAAGCTTTTCTTCAAGGAAAGATTTCAAAAAAATATACATACAAGGACAATGTTTTTGTGTGAAAGCTCAAATGTACATATTGAGAAAATCAGATGAAAGGTACATTCGAGCAACTCGTACTAATATCCTTACAACAGATAATCAACCGGAATGAATTCATTCAGTGTTGTATATATCTCAACTTGTACGATTCGCTCGCATTTGTTCAACCCTTGATGATTTTAATGAGGGTAACCTTACTCTCACATACAAACTTTTACAACAAGTTTACAGATTTCAAAAATTAAGAAATACTTTTAAGAAGTTTTAAAGAAGATATGAACATTTGATATCTAGACATGACGTGACTCGCAAACCGCTAATTACAAAGGGCATTTCTCATCCTCGATTTTATGGAAATGTTGTTAAAAATTGTCAAAAACTGATAAATAATCCAGAAAAACTGGATCGTAACTTACATTCTTTACGTAAAAGTGGATATCGACGAGATATTCTGAACAAATCCGTTATATTGGCTTTGGATCCCAGTGACCTGAAGACTTTACATATATACTGGCCTCTCACTGATACTGCCGATGTGTACTGAAATACATGAAGACTCTTTACCAAACTCTTCGGGGAATTTTGAGTTTGATTTTTCTTCCGTAGTGCGACAGTGTTTTACCAGCAGACTGGATTCCTTGAGCTAGCCGGCAGTATAGCGGCGAGCACTCTTTGACCCTTCTTTCAAAATTACGTTTTGTCTTATGCTTTTCCGTTCCAAGATAGTGGTCATTGAGTTAGTAGCCTACCTGTATTGGGTTTTATTCGCATGTTTATGATACTGTAGGGAAACGGGATAGAGAAAGGGGAGGTTTGGGTACCCATAAACCGTTTTAACCCTACCACTGGCTTTTGCTAGTGTCGGTACCAAGTCCGGCTATCCCGAGTTCCTATCGTTATTTATGTTTGTCTCTTGTTTTCATTATTGTTTTTCTGGTGCAGTTTGCTTGTAAATTGTGGCATCATTGTAGTTCCTGGCCATTGAAGGTGTTTGCTGTTTTCCTATTTTTATAATTGTTTACCATGTATTTGTAGAGACTTTCTCTGATGTTAGTTTCCACATGTGACACAAGTTTAGAAGATGTATTGGCTTTCACGGGCCACCTTGTTTTACCCCTGTTTTTATTGACTCCATGTAGTTTTTCGTTTTTTGTTTGTTTTTAGCTCACTTGGCTATAACGAGGGTGAGCTTTTGTCATCTGAAAAAAAGTTGTTTTTCAGATCCGCGCTATATCCAATATGGTCGCCGGCGGGAATCATAGTTTTAACATTGGACCCTATGGGAAAACACCTTCAAAGATCTTCTCTTCTGAAACTACTGGACCAATTGAATCCATACTTGGCCAAAATAGTCTTTAAGAGGTTCCCTGCAAAACAGCTGTTTTTTAGGTCCACGCTTTATCAAAGATGACCGCCAGCGGGATATTTATTTTTAACATTGGACCCTTTCGGAAAACACATTCAAAGATCTTCTTGTATGAAACTGCTTAGTCTATTGCAACCAAACTTGGCCACAACAGTCTTTAGGTTGTCTCCAGCTTAAAATTTGTTTTTCATGTCTGAGCTTTTCCCAGATTACTGCCAGCAGGGAACAGTTTTAACATTGGACCCTATGGGAAAACACATTCCAAGATCTTCTCCTCTGAAACTACTAGGCCCATTGAAACCAGATTGGCCACAATAGTCTGCAGATTGTCCCTGCAAAAACGTTGTTTTTCAGATCCGCGCTATATCCCAGATCGTCGCCAGCGCTTAATTTACTTTTAACATTGGACCCAATTGGAAAATACCATTCAAAGATCTTCTCTCATGAAACTGATGAGCCAAGTGGAACCAAACTTGAATAAAATAGTCTTTAGTTGATCCCTTGCAAAAAATTGTTTTTCAAGTCCACAATTTATCAAAGATGGCTGCCAGCGGGGAACATAGTTTTAACATTTAACCCTATGGAAAAACACATTCAAAGATCTTCTTCCCTGAAACTGGTGAGCCGAGATGCCCGCCAGGGGAGAACATTGATTAAAATATGGATCCAATGGGAAAACATTAAAATATCTTTTCCTTTGAAAGTACTTTGCCAATAATAAAACTCTTTGTTACAAAGGGCCATAGTTGTTCCCCTTTCAAAAATTTGCCTGGCATGTCTTCATCGCATTCAAGATGGCCCCATTGGGAACATAGTTTTACTTTGAACTATATTGGAAAGCAAAGATCTTTTCCTCTGAAAATATTTAGCCAATTGGAACCAAAATTAGACTCAATGGTCCTTAGATTGTTCCCTCCCAGAGAGGTGACAGTAGAACTGCACCCACACTCAAAACAGCTGCAAGTTTGGAACATAGTTTAACTTAAAATAATATAACATGAATTTATCAAAGTACAGCCTCAAAGTTCGGATATAGCATCAAAGTATCACACACACAATGTAAATCTCTTCCGTTATATGACAATGTTTTCTGGGCAATAAAAAGCCTTCCATTTGACTTTGTACAGATGAGAGGTATATATACAAAGTGTCCGCAACGTTTAGATGTTGGGATATGTTCCTCAAAGCCGTAGGTATTCTATTGTGAACTTCCATTTAAACACTTCTGTTGAAATGTTCTTTTACTTTTTTTGCTACAAACATGGTCAATTACTGTAAAAATACTATTGTTCCTGGAGTTCAAATTCTCATGAATTTCCTGATTCGCTTAAACCACGAAATTAAGTTCCCAACAAAATGCATTTTTTTTAATTTTGATGCAAAGAATTCAAATCCAAGAAAAAGTGATATTTATGAACAATTGATGTAAACGAATAAAAGTACCTCCACAGTATTCAAGATGGATGCCAATATATATATTCTTGATATAACACTGCCAGTTGACAAACAATAAGAATTTCCTCGATGTGAGTTTGCTGTTAGGAAAACAGGTAATGCCTTTAAGGGTGTGTGTGGAGTGATATTGCTCAAAAAGACTGCTATCAGAGACTCAAAAAGTTACAGTGGCATAGCAGGTATAACAATTCAGAAAATCTGCTCTGATCAGGCATATGTTATGTCATTTAAGCAAGGAGATGATAAAGGCAAGGAAAGGAAGGCAAAGATGGCTATTCACCTACACATGAAGATCAGATCAACTGCTCTTAAACGAGACGAGGAACACGTTAAAACTCATATATTCCCTTCAGAAAAAACATGAAAAATCCGTTACAACCATAGCTTCATCCAAGCAAAAGCTGATAAAAATAAGCTCTGTCCTTAGCTGATTTTGGTTTTACATTTAGATTTCATTGCTTATTTGTTCTCTTGAGTTTTTAAACATCTTTGATTTTATCGTCTACCAAATGTTTAGATTTTATTTGCACTGAACAGACATAAGTTGTCGAAATGCGCATATGCAGAAAGTAAATTCACAGGAACTTCGGTAATTAGTTATCTGGTGTGCATGAGTCTAATGAACTCACGAAGTCTTTACTCGAATCAGTGTTGTTCAGAAACGATATGGCTAAAAAACTGTAGATTGTCCACGAAATCCTGTAGCCCATTTTCTGGGCTAGGTATAAAAATGTTTGAAGATATGACAAAGGCCAACAGTGATAATCTGGTGATATTGTTAAGGAACACATCAATTCTGAGACAATTTTCCGTAAAGCCGCTGTCCTTTCAAGCTGTGGAGCAGAGGGGATAGTAGAGAAAATCAATTCATATTCTGTTGGTCCGATTCCAACGTCATTGTATCATTATGATGACACAAAGAAAAAAGCTAGTAAGGCAACTTGCAATCTAATCAAAAATGAATCGTCCCGGTTGAATCACAAAATCCCTTAAACTCGGTAATCATACATAAGGGTATGAATATGAAAAACGTCAAAGCACTTGATGACTTTGCATCTGATGTGTTTATGTACAAGACAAAATGTCCCCCTTGACAGTGTAGCAGATGTTGTCGTCAGGGACGACATAAACAATTCCATAAGAAGTGCCGATAGAGAACGCTGTTCAAAACCAATATCATCATCGAGGAACTTGATGTAATTTCGAATAGAATAATACCAGACTTTTCAAATGAGAACAAACATGCACTCATAAAATTCATTGGGTAGTTTGCAGTGTCGCATGTTGAACGAACTGGGAAATCCAAGTTGCAGAATGGTCAATCGATGATTTTCTTGGGATCTTTCAATGACCCCGAAAGAGTGAAATAAATGACAACTGATGGTGTTATGAACATTCCACAGCTATTGTCATCTCTAGAAACAGACACTAGAATATTTTACATTCACTATGCACAGATAGATGAAAAGGAGTATATGGCAGATTTAACGTAAAGTGACCTGACACAGATTTCCTCATCCTATTAGTTCATTTCTATTTACAGATGAAAACACACAAAGAACTCTAGTTTCACACTTAGACAGAGGTGCGGTAGAAGATGGGCGACGATATATTCCAGTACATTATATTTGCTCTTCTTTTTCTCCAGTTAACTCTGAAATTTTACCTCGTATACATTTCTTGAAAGGCTGTGATACAATTCAACCATGTTCGGCATTGGCAAGAAGTCTGTGTGCAAATCTATTCAGGAAAATCTGGATCGATATAATAATCTACATACTATTCGTCGATATGACACTGATGAGGCTGTCGTATTGTCCAGACAGGTCAAGTCATCATTGTATATTCCTAAGGATAAAGCCTGTGAGACCAGTAATGAAATAAACAAGTCAAGGTTTAAACTATCAATTGGCAGAGACATGAATTATATCTTACGATAACAGAAGGGTATTTTGTGGATGATGCAACTTTATCGACCTCGTTAGTGTTACTTGGTTTGAGTACTTTGTACATGGGGTATTAACTTCCATGTAAAGGGTAGGTACATATGTGCGGCTCAAAAGGGTCTACTTTTTAGGGTGGCAAATATATGAAAAGGGTGGCAATTTCTGATGCTGTATATATGATAAGGTGTACTTTACACAAATAACATATATCAAAAGCCCCTATTTTTCGTTTTTACGGTAGTAACAAACCAGTTGTAACAGTCTTCTATAACTTTAAGGTTCTTATTTAATCATCGTTTCAACTTCCGGTTAAAATAGATTTCTATGGAACTAGATGTATATAAGTTTGAGTTTAATAAAACTGTGTACAGTGTACACTTATCCATCACAACAATAACAAAACACGAATTAGGCACATACTTTTATGGCTGTTCATCTGTGATCTGTATATCAAATAATGAGCCATTTATTTTCTATAAAGCTTTATAGGTAGTATTTAAAGATATTATATATATATAGGATTAAAGTTTACCCCTACCCCACAAAATACAAATTACAAAGAAGTAAAAGACGATATTTCAAATTTTTGCCGAAAA
>MJUU01011517.1:14994-27184 GCA_002080025.1 Modiolus philippinarum
ATTTTTTTTTTTTTTTTTTTTTTGAAATTTGCAATATCTAAATGTGAAATGTTTGTTTAAAAACTAAGGAGTATCTCCCTCATGCATAGCTCTGTCCTTAGCTGAGTTTGGCTTTCTGTTAAGATTCCTTTAATTATTTGTTCTGCATTAGCCTAAGTACATCTTTCGATTTCTGGATATCCAACATTTTCATTTTATCTGCACTGACGTGACATTTGTCGTCGAAATGGCCATATGCAGAAAGTAAATTTACGGTAAAGTTTATAAAGTTTTCGTGCAAATGAACCAAAGCAAAATTTTTTATCATAAAGATGAACTTTACTGATATTTATAGGTTTCATTATGAGTGAGGCTTGAATATCGCTTGTTATCAAATCGAGCTATTTAATTACACAATAATAATTAACGAGCTTCAGCAAGTTAATTATTTTTTGTACTTAAATAGCGAGATTGGATAACAAGCGATATACAAGCCTCACGACTTGTGAAACCTATTTTTCATCTGTAAACCATTCTGTCGTGTTCTCCCAATTATGTTAAGTTGGGAGAATTTAGTTTGTTGAGTTTGTAAATATATGTACTTCAAACTTATCCTTATAATGAATGCAAAGTCTAACAATAAATTTTCCCCATATATAAAGTAGAAACTATAAACAACGATAAGTGTTCTAGATGTAGGAACTGTGTTGCATTATACGCACATGTACACAACAATCAATAGCAATGACAAGTACATGATTCCTCGCTGGTGACAAACCTGAGTGAATGCTCGGTTGAATTGTAATTACAGTTTTTAACAACATTACAGTAATAAAATTAATTTCTGCTTGTCAGTTGAGTGAAAATGTTACGAATGTAGGTGTAAATTTCTCTGTCTCTGTAGTAACTGATTCTGATGTCAATTTCCACGTGTCAATGATCCCAATACACATTACATCCTTACATCAACACAGAACACAGGAAGGAAACTTATTTTTAGCAATAACATATTTCAAGTGGCCAAAATATGTTCAACTGTTTTGGGAGAATGAATTAATAGGTGTGTACACACGAAGCTCATTTTTTCAATTCTTCTTCTTTCAAATGAAAAAAAAATATGCAGACGACATAATGCAATCAGCACGGAATTTAAAAAAAAATTGCCATGACGTTGGTTTGACCTGAAATGTGACCTCTAGAACAACCAATGAAAATACGACTGAAAATTTATCTAATCGTATGAAAGGCCAATGAAATGATAGCATAAAAGTTATCACTAAGTGATACGAAAAATTATCTTATCGTGTAAGAAATAGATATTGCTGTCACATCATAAGAGAAAGAATAGTAATATACAAAAACACACAAATTGTAATTGCAGTTGGGGTTTTAGGGGACCTACAATATACATACACTCTATACAGTTGGAGACAGGGCGGACGAACAGATGGGAAACATTTTTCTCCGCATTCTCATTGCAAGCCAGAAATGTTAATTTTTTTTTTAAATAAAACATTCTACAGGATTGCAATAATGCTTGCATGTTGTATACAAAAGCCTGTGCTTCTCAACTATTGTTGACATTTGCATACAATAAGTAGTCACTGAAATTATTTTCTGAACGTATGAATTGGAATCAAAGCTTTGTGCGATCTTCATATATTGAGAAATACAGTTTGAATCGCATTCATTCATGGTAACCCCTTTAATATTACTTAGTTTTTGGACTTTAAAAAACGTATAATTACTGCAATCAATAACTTCAATGTACTGCTTCATATTAAGATGGCACATTATCAACCATAGCATAAAATGCACATTCATTAATAGGACCGTCAGTTTCCGTCCTTAATCCAACCCAAACCACATTTGTATCTAAATGCAATATCAAGATTTCTTAATTTCATGTTTCATGAAACACGTCGAAAACATTTACGATTTCAAGGAGACGATACAGCCCATGTGTAATCAAATGAAAAAAATATCAATTTCCTAACGAGTCGTCATTGAAACGTTAATCAGATATTATGCCAAGTTAGATTCAATGTAAATCTGTTTTTCATCAACATGAACCAAGCGACTGAAAAGGCAGTGGAAAAGTCGCAATAACATACATGTAATGATTAATGAAGCAATATATAAAAATAAATCTAGTAAAATTGCATTCACATTTATCCATTCATTCTTTTTTATATTAGAATTTAAAAAATAAATCATTTTTCATTTTTATGAATATGATTTAGCAATATTTTCCCAATGTGTTTTACAAATATTAATCGTCCTGTGGTACCTTTACGTAAATTGTTCGTGGCCTACAATCTAAACTCAGTTCTAATTGCAATTTTGCGTCTTCTTTCATTCCACTCTACTTGTTTTTATCTGTCGGTTTCATGATACAAGTGTTAGCCAGTTTGGTGTCGTTCTTTAATTAGAGCGTTTAATCTCTGTCACCTTTCTAGCATTTCTGGTGATAATCGACTTTTGAATGTTATATTATTTTTCAACACAATACAATGTATTGCAGGAATATTCATCTCAAACTGTATATACCGGTTGGATAGAATGATTGCATGACTTCATTCCTCATAACATGTCTGACTTTCTTGTACCCCCTAAGTTTTATCCTTTCTGTTGTAAATACATTTGTAACAATGGGGTGTGTCATTTGATTTCAATGTATAAGATAATAATCACCTCTGTTATGTCATTTATTCATGATTGATAATATCTATTTTATAATTCGGTTGAAAGTTCACGTTTTGATTAAAACGACAAAATTGAATAGTCACCAATAAGAGTTTCATTATCAATATCAATCATAATACTTACAAACCATAATCATAACTAGTATGTCAATCGTTCGAAGAAAAATTGATAGGTCTTTCCCAAAGTTGCGTCAGCATGTTCTCATTTTTGATTCATAGGGAAAAACCAACATTCTAAGCTTAATATGCTTTAACGTGAAATACATTTTTTTTTCAATGTGACCTTTACATTTGACCTTGACGTCATTGTGAAGGTCAAGTCTACCTGAACATTTTTTGTATTGAATATATGTTTGTATCTTCAACGGCATTTGAGCTATAGGCAAAAACCCTTTATAATACATCGAAAATCGGTTTTTGGCCCATAGGTCCAAAACGGTTGGTCTAATGATTTTGGACCCATATAACAAATGTAGGTCTCAACAAGACACACATTTTCTCCGTTACATTTCATCAGCTATCTGTTACGGTTTCCGAGTTAATCCGCTAACAAGTCTAGAGGTCAAAATAAAGGTCACCGATGACCTTTGAACTTGACCTTTTCAAATAGCCCCTGAGGAACCAAGAACAATGGTAAAGGTCTCATGTCTCTATCACTTCCGGTTTGGGAGAAAATCATTGTTAAAAAAGCATCAAATTTTGCGGGAGTAAAACTTCAGAATGGTCCATCGGACAATTTCGGACCAAATGAAACAAACTTTTGTCATAACCTAACAAACATTTTTCTAATTACACTTCATCAGCCATCTTTTATGGCTCCCGAGTTAATCTGCTAACAAGGTTTACCATGTTTGGTGATGTAACTCTGTTACTAAAAATAGATCGGCTTCACAGGGTCAGTCTGGTCAAGCCCGGCCATTTCTGAATAATGGTACAAAGTATCAAAGTGTTATCTTTTAAGACTATTTTGCAAATGTTGGAAGAAAAAAAATAATAATCAGAAGAAATACAATAAGGTCTTTCCCCAAAAGTGGGAAAGACCTTAATCATGTATATGCAGAACGGCAATATAAGCATTGTTCCATTGATTAGATACATAAGTTTACAATGTATTTGTAGAGACTTTGTCTCGTGTGCATTTATTCCATATCTTTTTAATGACAATTTAAGAGTAGAATTTGTCTCTGCAGTGTGGAGTCCGTAAAAGATACCCCATGCGAAAGATGTATGCTCCCTATATACTTTAGATGTGGTGTACTTGTTCTTGAGAGAATTTCTAAAGGATATATACTATCATACTTTCAAATGTTGGCATTTTAATTTTTTGAAATTGTTATTCTGACCACCTCTCACTATTTAAGAATGCCAAATTTCTTGTGATTGACTCGATTAGTGCCCTGTGGTTGCTTACATACTGTAATTGTCTACTATGATGTCTTTTGACCACGGATGAGAGCTTGCCAGCTATTTTTTTGTTTGCTGACGATTCCATGTCCAACAGATACATGGATGTAGCGTTGTTCGACATCTATCAATGAATTCAGCTCAAGTCGGTTCTAGGGGCTTTCTTCAACTCATTATGAGTTTTGAGTAAAGCTCATGATGACTTCAAGATGAAGAACAATGGAAGCGTTGTTCCGCCGATTGGTTCTACAATGTAGTTGTGTAGACATTGTCTCATGTGCGTATACTCAATATCCTGTCAATGTTTATTATAAATACAAATACAAATGTATATCTACCGACTGAGAGAAAAGTACATAAAAACGGATGTTTGTAATTTATTTACTCAACAATAAAATAAATTTGGCTTTGCACTGCTTTTATGGCCTGACTTTGGTGCTTTCACAGTATATTTTTCAGAATGTTTAGACACCAATTTCCGATATTGAAATGACATAGATTGGTTGTGGAAATAAATACAATTTTTTCAATCAGACTATTTTTCTAATATATTTTGATTTGATTTCAATCCAGTCGTGGGAGTTCCTACGCATTATTCAGAATTTCATAATTATCTTCAAAGGCCAAATGCTTTCCGAAGCCAATGTACTAATAAAAGTACCTTAACATTTTCAATATCGATAACTTTCATTTTTGATGCCGTATTACACATTCATGGAAAATCAGAGTTTACTGCTTAACATTGTTTTCAACAGAATATTCAAATAGAATACAATATTGTTGTTTGAATATATTCGTATGTTTCGTGAAGTACGGTTTTAATAAACTGCAAAGATTGATTGGGCAATGCTTTTATAAATGAATTTTACGAGATAGGAACGCATATTACAAAATCCTTGAACATTTACATGTACATTAGAAAGATTTGATTGAATATATTTAACATTTAGTCACTTCAAAATCACTTCAAAATAACAAAATATACATTGGTTTGGCATAATAAAGCAAAATCATGGGGATTTTAATTGTTGGATAAACATTTCGTTATCATATCCCTTTTGGTAAATTACGTCCCTTTATGAAACATTGACTTTGAACAAAGCATCTAAATCTGCCAAATAAATTTTAGTCCACCTTCGACGAATTTGTAAAATGTAGATGCGTCTTTTGACAACATATGCCTCACTGATTATGTGATGGGGAAAGACATGCTTACCATTTCGGAGCACCTGAAGTCACTCCTGGTTTTCATGGGAGTTCACACTATGAGTGCCTGAGTTTTTAATGTCGTCTTTGCATTGTGGCTGTCTGACGCCCTTTTTTGTCTTTGTTTTTCCCTGTGGCCATTTTTGCCATGTCTTTGGACTTTGATTTTTGTGATCATCACTTCCATTGTTCCTTTGGCGTTGATTTAAGCATTTTTGTTTTACAAATTCGGCAATTGGAATAGTTAATCATTGCGAGATCTAAACAAAGTAAGTGAGAATCGAACCGTCAATCTAAAACGAACATAGAAAACACAAAAACAGACATGAGTATGGCACAAAAAAGAAAAATTAAGACACACACACACACACACACACACACACACACATATACAAAGATGAACAACACGGACCCAATAAAAACCAATAAAAAGATTTCCACAGTAAAATGACATATATCGTTCTTCGAATTTTAAACTTTTAATCCAGGAATGAATTTAGCATATCCATGGATGAACATGTTAATGACCCTTCAAACTTGGTATATACAAGCAAATTTGCCTTTGTCTTGAATGTGCACATGAAATGAAATCATCGAAGTTATCTGTACAAATATGTACAGTACCACATCAAAATGTATGTTTGAGACAAAATCAATTGAATATTTATGAATACATAAGGTTTTTCGAGTTTTTAATTGTTTCTATTAAATATCCACATTTTGTATCTAGACATGTGCATGTGTCACTCTACGGATCTTTTAAGTGAAGTTGATTTTTAACCAGAAGAATACGGCAACATGATAACAATTCACACCGATATGAAGAAGGCGCTACCTAAAAAGCCATCACATAATTAAAAGGTATGATATTCGGAACGGAAATGATTAAATTGGTAAATGTTCTGATTACTACAATTAATATCCCCATTAAAGTTCGTTTTTTCCGTCGGCATGATATTCATTACATAATCATAAAATTATTGAAGTATCATCTATTAGTGTTCAAATCACACACAGGTTACATTTGTCAAAAATTTCAGAACTACTAACAGATTGCCTAAAATATTTTAACACGTGGTAAGAGTTTTCAAGGGACAACGGCAAAATAGTAAAGATATAAAAAGACATGACCAAAACGAGAACACGGGAAAACAACCATGTTAGACACATTCAAAACCTAGGCACTCACTGTGTGAACTCCAATGAAAATGAGATTGACATCAGGGGATCCTTAAGAGTAGGCATGTCCTGCTTTCTTAACACGTCACGCTGTCAGTTAGTCAATCTAGGATAAAGTCAAAATCAGTATATTCAAATCGGGGAAGTGAATCTAGCTGAATATGTCCGCTTTCATTTAGGACACCGACACATAATATCTTTCAATGGTATTGTCGACGCCCATAGAATTTCTTGAGGGATTAAAGTGACATAGGCGAAATTCACAAATCCCCGACTTCGCAGCTTGTGAGACAATAAGTGAGACAATAATTTGCTCTTTTCAGAAATTACTGAACAAACATGCCCGACAGAAAAGAATCAACTGTGAAATGCATACCACATAGGCTGGCGAGGTTGGTATGTTGCTGCTAAGAAAAGGAAAGTTCACAATTGGGATGTTGAAATAATATCATAACTCTTGTTATATAGCTTAGATTTGAAACGGCCATCTGCGTCATTATACAGCAAAAGATCTAAGTACGGAGCTGAATAAGGTATATCGGTAGTGTTTTTAATTTCAAGCTTGGGGTAGATCAAATGTAAAACTCTTTTAATTTTTAATTATTAAGAGAAAGTTGATTGTCTATGTAGCAGAAGCTGAAACTAAAGGACTCGGCTATTTTTTTTCTATGTGTATATAACCACTTGTATAAACTTTGCCTAGTACGAGTGAAGAAAAATATAAAATACTTGGACTTATATGAGTAAAAAAATGTCATCTAAGAGTGGAACACATTAAGTTAACATAGGGATCCTTATTGTCTGTTGGAAAACGTGGCATCCGAATTCGACAAAAATATTGCGGATAAAAATCCTAACATGTTGATTACGTAAGACTCGGTGTACTTCTTATTTGAATCAGTATGGTTCTAAACAAAATATGTTTTGCAGAGACACCGATGTATTAAATCAGGAATTTCTGTCTTCAGTTATTGTGGTGCAGGGTTGTATAAAGAGCAAAATATCAAAAGTTTGAATTCTATGCCAATAAGTAAGACTGGTTTTGGATAGCCGTTCAAGGAGATCTTTGGAATTTTTAATGGTCTATATCTGATTCACGCCGCTCCTTGAGTAAGCTTTATCACGGTAATTTTTCAGGCCAACTCTGACTGCGGTCAACAAAGTAGTGAAGTAGTGAGGAACTGTGAAAGAGGATAAGTCGTGTATCTGGCTTATCCCCGCAATGAATGTCTTGTGAAGTTTACGCACCCAATAGATGTAAGGGAGTTGATTGTTTTTAGCATCGGCTTTGATGTGATTTTTAACAATCTCGTCCATCGACATTGTAGTACACGTGTAAGTAGCGTTTCCTGATGAACTGTCAATGCCAATATCCTTCACAAGACAGTCCACATATTGTTTCATATACATACGAACAATGTGTTGTTAGAAGCTTTCTGCAGGGACAACGGTGTAATGTTAAATGAGGTCATTAAATATACTGGGATTTCTGGATTTTATTGTTGTTTTCAAGTGCTGGATGCGACTGTATTGACCTAATCCAATTGGACAATATCTCAACGCCCTCTTTATCTATTTTTGCCCGCTTCCTGGCATAGACCTCAACTGCATCCATCAAAATCTTGAAATTGTACTTCCAGTTCATGTGCTGGAGTTCATGGCATTTTCGAGAGGACATGTCGTAGTTTGAGGATGTCTACGATCACTAGGTCATTAGTTATCATGTGTCCAGCCGGACAAATAAGGAGTTAGGTTCAAGGAGTTTTTCAACAAAAGAAAAAGTAACAAAGCCAAACATTCTTCACCAAGTTAAAAATCGTCTGAATGACATGTAAACTGTCACTCATATTCGACATGTGTCGTTAAAATGCCAGCGTCCTCGATATGTTTTTTGATAACCATTCTGATTCAAAGATTTTGAAATGAATGAAATTATTTATGATTGAAAAACAAACACTTTACAATTCATCATAATAATGAACGTAATTGGTGGTTATCCACTAAAGACATTCTTGTTTGGATATTGGATAGTTGCAATTCAAAGCATGTTTAAATAATTCAGCAGATGGAACCACTTCATCGATTTGTTTCGGCTGCTCAGATTTACTTTGGCAATAATCGAATCTAAAGAAGGGCCCTTGGGCTGGAACATTCTTTCACTTGATTTTCATATTTTTGCTCAAACTGAGAGCAAAATGACATGTTAGAGCTCCATTTTATCAAGCTGGATTCTATTGTGCAAGCTGGTATCTGTTAAAATTTAGAAACTTTTAATCTTAATCCAATTGATTTTATCCAATTTATGGAAGTATGCAAACCAAACTCGCCTGCATAAATAAAAAACTGACGTTTTCAAAGGCATGGACCTTTTGATTTTCAGGGGCTGGGAAATGTTAAACCCGCTTAGTCGGCCATGTTATCTTTCTACTGATATTCACTACGCACGGAAAATGTTTGGGCAAGAATTTTCTTCTCAAGGAGAGGGTGGGGGCGCGATTATTTTTTCCAACCCAGGTGCTGGTCAGAGATCACAGCGCCCCCCACCCGAATTAAATCGCCCGTGCCTAACCGGTATGCAGTTCCAAAAGCTACTCTTATTTACCTCAAGTAAATGTGTTCCAAGATATACGTCAAAATTTTAGTTCAGTTTAGGCCTTGGATTTCACCGTGAATAGACGTTGATACGTAAAGATGTTCCCTACTCTTTTTTTGAAAATGAATATGGTTTTAGGTAAAAGTGGCTTTTGGAAGCAAATTTAACAAAAACGAATTGATTTAAGAGAAACAGGTTGTAGGTAGCTTATCTCGATACACAAATATTTAAAATCAGAACGCCAAATTGTGAATAACCAATTGAAGTAGGAAGATGGAATGGTACTCCCCGAAATGAGAGGTCGTGTACTCTGTGCAGAGGTGGAATTGGCGACGAATTTCACTACTTATATCTCTGCATGGATAGCATTGTCACTGATTTAAGACATAAATATGTACCTAGATATTATTATATTTACCCTAAAACAACAAAAATGAAGGATATGCTATCGTTGTGCAATGCCAAGGTTTTATCAAACATAGCTGTATTTTTTTGTAAGTTAAATAAGTTAATCTAATTACATACTGTATCAGTGTGCTATATCTCGTCTACTTATTCACTCTGTCATTTATATTATATTTCTATGTATTATGTCCTCTTGTTGCACATGTATGTGTCTTGGTGTACTAATAGAATCTGGAAATCTGAACGATATTAAGACGCAAGTGATAACATTTAGCGGGAAACGGAACTCCTCTGATTTTTTTTCATAGTTTTAATATAAGTTAGATTCCACGTTAATGAGCAAACCAGTTTAAATGGTGAATCAAATGTTATGTCGATATTAATTGAACTTACTAGATTTGAGATATAATTAACACTTTAAATTGTGGATTACTATAATTGAAGAACATCCTCAATAGCCATGTGACATTATGAATAGTAATTGTGCTCATTGGACATGAAGTTCCACGGTAGCGGTAGGTGTTTCAACTCCTAACTGGAATATGTTTATCATTCGGTGCATAAAACAGTCTACATAAAATATCCAAAAATGATAAAATAAAAACATACCTTTTAACTGAATATAACTTTCTATTTTTAAAAACAATACTTGAAATAAATGTTAAACTTTTAACTACAGGGCAAATAACACAAATTAATATTGAACAGAAATGCACATCAAAGTGATACGTACAAGCTGTCAATCTAGGTTTATAGTAACATATATAAATCAATTTTCCATCATTATATCGTGAATAACTAATTGTAATTTCGATCTATATCTAAAAAACGGATAAAGGAAACAAATACCTGTGAAAGTTAACTTCAGACAAGTTTTATGCACTCCGTAGGTATGCTTAAAGACTTTGAATCGAAGCTAGTCATAGGAACAAGGATGTTTATATTTATCATAGATAGTTGCTGACAATGTGAAAAGGAAAAAAAAATCACTCTTTTGTGAGTAAAATAATAGGGACAACAGGAAACATCTTCAATGGCTGAAAATTATAATTACATGCCACGATATGCTAGGGAACTACACAGAAAAAAAACACAAATAAGACAAAAGACAAACGTAAACAACGATAGGAACTCGGGACAGCCGGACTTGGTACCGGCACTAGTAAAAGCCAGCGGTAGGGTTAAGCCGGTTTATGGGTACCCAGACCTCCCCTTTATCTGTCCCGTTTTCCTATAGTTTAGTAAACATACGAATAAAACCCAATACAGGTAGACTACTAACTCCATGACCTCAATCTTGAAAGGAGAGAATATGACAATACGTAATTTTGAAAGATGAGTCACGGGGTGCTCGCTGCTAATCTGTCGGCTAGCTAAAGGAGCCTAGTCTGCTGGTAAAACACTGTCGCAATACGGAAGAAAAATCAAACTCAAAACTTCTCGCAGGATTTGGTCAAGAATAATCATATATTTCACTAGATATCGACAGTATCAGTGAGTATGTAAAATTTTCAGGTCACTACATTTTTTGTCGACTTTTGTCATCAGTAAAATCAAAATTTGCTTGATATACTGCAAAATACAGACAACAAATAACATAGGCAGAGACATACCGAAACGAAATGAAATCACAAAATGTTTCAGTAAATAATTCAAACTAGTGAATTCTCATTTTGCACCAAAAAGGCAAGTAATACGGTTTACATCTCAAAGAACTACATTGTAAAAGGAATCGTTTTATCAAACAAGTAGAAAACTTTTTCTGAACCGAACTTACTGAACTCAAAGTTCACACCCAAAGCTTACATCCTAAGTGTTAAACAGATAACGGTGTATACAATTGTCACCTTTTCCGTTTGTATGTATATATTGTGTAGTCTTTTTAGAGTGACAATAAGAAAAAGACAAACAAAAACTGTAAGCTTGGGTTGTACGACTTGATTTTAAATCGATGAAAGTTTTGTCCATCGGTTGACCTCAGCAATAACTGTCTACTCTAGAAAAAGAAAAAAAATCTAGAGTAGACAGTTATTGCTGAGGTCAACCGATGGACAAAGGTGCTAAGGTGACTTTTTCAGAGCGATTAATAAAGTGTATTTTCAATTTGCACGATAAATCACGTCAGTTCAAAAAACGAACATAAATTAATTTGGTTGCGACTTAATTAATTATTGATATATCCTCTGTTTGAACACCGTGCATATTGTAGTATTTTCTAATCAGAACATTGTAAAAACCGACAAAACACACCATTGTTGTACAATTATTGTGTTTCACACAAAGAACACAATCAAGAAGAAGAAAACGTATAAAGGTTAACCTTAAATTTTCAACTAACATTGAGAATAATTCTACAATGGCCAAGCCCCCCACACACTCAAAACTAAATTTACTAATAGCTTTACATTATTGCTGGATTGGGAAAACTCGGACGGATAACAATTCTGATTCAATAGATCGTGATAGAGAAAAATGTTAAGCTAACTTAAATTAGCATATGTGGCAGATATCATAATTTTCTTGCATTAGCCTATGTAACGCCAGAATCGAATAAAAGATATCAATAATTTTCTAATTTTCGAAGATTATATATAAACCGTTTGTTAACTGGTAAAAAAAACCCCAAAAAAACAAAAAACCGGAAGTCGGCTGCTCAAGATGCTGTACGGAAATAAAAAAAAAATATGTAAGTGTGACTGACTGGCAAACACGTTTCTAC
>MJUU01011521.1:0-28078 GCA_002080025.1 Modiolus philippinarum
ATTATTGCGTAATAACGAGATAATTATCGCGTTATAGCGCAATAACTTGTGTTTTTCTGAGAAAAATATTTTTAATTCGAAATAACGAGATAATTATCGCGTTATAACGCAATAAGTTTTGTTTTTCTGAGAAAAATATTTTTAATTCGAAATAACGAGATAATTTTCTTTTTGTGAGATTTTTTTTTACTGAGAAAATAAAAAAAAAATCTATTGACACTATCCGGCTTTCGTAGAAATATGACATAACGATGAAAAGTGAGTTTTTTTCTCATTGGTTGGTAAAAAAAATATTTGAAATATTTGCTATTGTCTTTTTATAGTTTTGATGTTTACATAATATATGACTTTGTTGGTCGTTAGCTTGAGCATATATGCTACATACGTTTGATAAGTGTGTCTAAACGTCAGATCACCTTTCAACATATCTCGAAAAGATAAGATTCTTTGACTAGTGTGGCCCCCTGTCCGCTTACAAATTTCAGACAAAATTACGACTTGACGAAATGACCAATTGTATTTCAACAGATTGCATTATCTATATGTTTTGGTTTGTCTCTTCAGGCAATTAGGATGTTTAAAATTGCGCATTAATCTTGCACATCTTGTAAAGATTAACTCACCATTATATTGTTGTGAAAATGGCTTTGTATGGTGTTTTAATAATAATCAAAGGAAGGAAAAAGTTGAAACGCTGCCCACTGCCCGACTGTATCAGGTCCTTCGAGTCCTTGATTGTAGCTCGAATTAGGCGCCTTTAGGAAAACCCAATTCAAAAATCATATTTTAAGATCCAGATGCAGAAAAAAATATTTTCTTTTATCAATGACAGCCTTGTTATTGCACCAACTGACAAGGCCAATAACACCACATTTTTCTACAAAGGCATATAACATTGAAGCTTAATGAAGAAGATGGCTATCAACAATTCATTCGGTAACCCCACTTACAAACTCTACACCATACCAAGGAAGGACATCTTAAACAGTCAGCAAACAATATTGTCTTCTTTTTGTAAAGTTTAAACGAAGAAAAAACCTGCCCTGTATCTACAGGGTATGGAAGTTACGTAAAAGCCCTGGAAAACGTAGATACATTTCGAAATGTACGGAACAACCCCTTTTAGCTCCTGACTTCATTGTTAACTGCAGTCAAAGATGGCAAATACATAGTGACAAAGTTTACTCGACAAGTTAGGTGTGGATTCTATAAAAAAATCGAAATACTTGTTAAAATATCTATCTTTAGCTGATAAAGATATTTATATTTGGTACTAAGTAAAAATGTGATCCATTTTTTAACATCTCAATGATTTGAACATAAAGTAAAGAAAGGAACATGTCATGAAAATGCTGGACTTTTAATTGTTAACATTGCTGTTGACTTTGGAGGACAAGTATTCTAGTAAACAATAGGGATACCTATGGAGACTTACTTTGCGCAATTTGTTTCTTTATTTATATGAAGCCAGATTCATACAAGGGATAGTTAAGAAAAAAAGTGAATAAGCCAGCCAAGTCATTCAATTTCAGTTTCTGTTATATAGATTATATTCTTTCATTGGACAATCCCCAATTTAAGGATAACCTTCAACTTATATACCCGAAATGAACTCGAGATTAAAGAGACCACTGATGATTCATAATCAGCGTCACTCTATTTTGATATCTGTCTGCGTCTGGAAAACAACTAAACGAGAAGAATGATGATTTCGGTTTACAGTAGTGAACGTCCCGTTTTTTGAACAGTTATATTCCAACACTCCCGGCATATGGCGTCTAAATTTGACAACTCATTTGCTATTGTGTACAGTGATTTTGTCAACAATGTGAAATTATTGTCTTAAAAAACTCATACACCAAGGTTTTGTTCAATTAATATGCCAGTTGTCGCTAAAGAAGTTTTACTGTTGTCAACATAATATGACATATCAATACAATGTTTCTTTTTCACAAATGAGAATAATCATCTCTGAGTAGATCCAGATTACAAACATAGACCTTGACAAAACCGGACTTTGTGGGACTAAAGATAAAATAAAACTGTTTGTGAAAAAAAGTCTATTAAACGCAATCCAAAGGACAAGGTACAAACCACTAGGTCACCTATCGAAGTTTACGAAAATAGCAAGACAAATTAAATATAGTCTTTATAAAGGAAACAAGACCAATATTATGTCTGAACCTGCGTCATCGTCTCTCATGCTCAACTGAGAAAGTATCATTTTCAAACGAACAGTATGTCATGTATAAGTTGTTACCTTATTATTAAAACATTCTTCAAATGAAATTTATTGTTGAGATTCTATTAACTGTTACCCTACATGCGAGAATAAAACGAAAATTATCCTTAAAACTTTAACAAAGGTGAAAGTAAGTGAGAACCGAACCGTCAGTCTGAAAAGAACAATCCAAGGACAATGGCAACGTCGGAAAAACGAAGAAACGAAGACATAACATGAGCACGGCACAGAAAAGAAAATGAAGACACGCACATATACAAAAATGAACAACACGGACCCAATAAAAACCATGGGTGAGATCAGGTGCACCGGTACAGTAAGAATCTCCTGCTTCTGATAAGACACCCGCCGTGTTGAACATGTACTCCGGTAGTAAAGTCAAATCCGGTAGAGAAAAATCAAACTTTAGTGGCAAAGAGAAAGATCTGTTGTCATCTGGGAAACAGATATCTCATAGCGGTCCACAAGATCGTGATGTCGACCGTAAAACTTCTGTAGTGATGACCTTAAGTTTTTGGTAACGTACCCTTGCTTAAGTAGCCTATTTGTAAGCAACCGAGCTCTATCAAGGTAGTCACTGTATCGACCACAGGCCCTTGAGTAGCGAATGAGTTAGGAGATGTAAACTCCGTATGCTGGTGCTTTTGGAATGTTGCTAAAAAGAAAGTGGAAGTTGACGATTGGAAAAGTAAAGTCATCGCGTTTGTCATATAGCCAAGTTTGTAGTGTACCTCTTTTGTCAATTTCAAGATGAAGGTCAAGGAACGCGGCTGATGTGGAAGTATCTATAGTATCCTTAATTTCTAGCTCTTTTGGATAAATAAGATGAAGAAAATCACCAAAGCGAGGATTGTTTAGTGATAAAATATCACCTATATAACGGAAGCTGAAATTAAAGGACTGGGCCAGTTTTTTATCTTTATATTGAAGAAGCCCTTCGATGAATTCAGCTTCATAGGAGTGGAGAAATAGGTCGGTTAAAAGAGGTGCACAGTTTGTGCCCATTGGAATTCCGATATTCTGTTGAAAAACAAGTCCTCGAAACTGGACAAATATATTGTCTGTCAGAAACTCTAACATTTTAATCACTTCTTCCTCTGTATATTTTTTGTGATTCTGAGTCGTATTTCACAAAGTATGCTTGTTCTCTGCCTATAACAATGTACTTATATCTTTGTTCGCCGTTCTTGCGGGAGAAACATCTATGAATTATATCTTTCAGCCGTGATTTCAATGGGGAAATTGTAGTATAAAGCGTGGAAAAGTCAAAAGTTTTAATGCTGTTACAGTGTGATAATGATCTCGATTTTAAGATGTCAAGCAGATCCTTAGAGTTTTTTAACATCCACATTTCATTTACACCACTTCTTGAAAAGCTAGTATCACAATATTTTTGAAGGCCCTCTTTTACGGCTGTCAAGATGGATGTTAATAGCTTAGAAATAGGTTTTGTAGAACATTTAGCAGATCCAGCGATGTACAGTTGTTTGTATGGGCATTTGTGTAATTTTGGTACCCAGTAAAAGGAGGGGAGTTCAGTGTCTTCATCTTTGGTTGAAATCCCAAAGGAAAGTAAAACAGATCTATGGTTCTGCAATATCTCCTCCTTAGACAGAGTAGTAGCTGTGTATGTTGGACTGCCTTGGGTATTTCCAATGCCTAGTTCTTTCTTTAAACAATCGATGTAATGATTTTTACAAATGAAAATAATGTTATTAGGGGCCTTATCTGCCGGAACAACGACATATTTGTCATGAATGGAGGACAAGTATCTGGCAACATCGGCATTTTTGAAAATGGATGATGCTTAAGTTCTCATTGACCCTAGTAGCTGACTGATTCGTTTAAGAATCATGGACCTCACAGCCTTAACCCATTCCGAAAGAGAATCCAGGTCTTCATCTTGTTCACGTTTAATTCATTTTCTGGCATAGTCCTCTACAGTATCCATAAGTAGCTTAAAATTTTGATCCCAGTTGATGGATCGATGAAAATTATATCTGAGATTATGCTGTCATTGGGCGAGAGCTAGCTTTACCCCCTATCAAACATCGAAACCAACTTAAATGTGCTAGTCGGGGCTAGGGCTGGCAGAACAATAACACCAGTTCAGTCCAATGTTTACTGGAAAACGGTAAAAAACTACAAACTACAAAATAAAACACATCTTTACATACTCATATGTTAAGCCTATTCTACAAATATCTTTGATAAATAAATTTATAAAGGTAATCTTTTACAGTCTGATAATTTCATGTCCTAAAATAAATGTCACTTTACTGGTAAATACCCGTTTTCCACGAACATGCATAAAATTTAAAGATGACAGATTGAGTTACATGAATTACGCATAAAGTGTGCAAAGGACAGATTACAGTTTCTGTGGGGGTGTAAAGACTAAGCGCAGGTAAGACAAAATTAATCTCAATACACATGTTATTTCGTTTATCAATGATGTTTTGATTTTTAAAAAGTAGATTCATTGTCTTGGCTGTAAATTTAAATTATAGTTTATTAACTTCGTCACTCATGTTCCCGCTACATATGTTATAAGCAATTAACATTTGAAACACTGTCCGAAGGTTTGGAGGCTTTTGTGTTATGTAAAATACATTAATTCTTCACTAAATAGAAAATCATCACTTGCTTCTTGATAACTAAATACCAAAGTTACTGTAAATTCAGTTTCTGCATATGCGCATTTCGACAACTCATGTCTCTTCAGTGCAGATAAAATCTAAACGTTTGTAAAACCATCAACTCAAAGACGTTTAAAAACTGATAGAGAACAAGTTACCAATATGATCTTAATGTGAAGCCATAATCAGCTAAAGACAGAGCTTTGCACAAGGGAGATACTCCTTAATTTTTTTACCGAATGCTCATAAAGATGTACAACTTTAAATTATGGATGGAAATAAGGGAGTCCATGGGCAAAAAATTTAATGCTTTTAAGTGGATAAAACCAGAAGAGACCGAAAATCTGACAAAAATACCAAAACGTATGAAGCAAACCTCCTGAATGCACGTTTTCAGTGATTTGTTTTCTCGGTCTAAATGCTCAATATACCTTCGATTTTTTTTATCCTTTATCAATGATGTTGTCATTATTATTTAACAGACCAACTTCTTCACTTATGTTAACGCTACATATTTTTATAGTATTTAACATCAAAGAACCGAACCGTCAATCAAAAGAACGAACAATCCATGGACAATGGCAAAATCGGACACACTAAGAAACAAGGACACCGCTTAAGTACGGGACAAAAAAGAAAAATGAAGACACACATACAGATGAACAACACGGACCCAATAAAACCATGGTTGAGATCAGGTGTACCGTTAAAGTAAGCATCTCCTGCTTCTTATAATACACCCGCCGTGTTGAACATGTCAAATTTGGTAGTAAAGTCAAATCCGATAGAGGAAAAACAAACTTTAGTTGCAGAGGAAAAGATCTGTTGTCATCTGGGAAACAGATATCCCATAGCGATCCACAAGATCGTGTTGTCGACCGTAAAACTTCTGTAGTGATGACCATAAGTTTTTGGTAACGCACCCTTGCTTAAGTAGTCTATTTGTAAGTAACTTAGCTCTATCAAGGAAGTCACTGTAAAGACCAACAAGCCCTTGAGTAGTGAATGAGTTGTGATATGTAAACTCCGTATGCTGGTGCTTTTGGAATGTTGCTACAAAGAAAAGGGAATTGACTATTGGAAAAGTGAAGTCATCGCGTTTGTCATACAGGCTAGTTTGTAATGTACCTCTGTTGTCAATTTCAAGATGAAGGTCAAGGAACGATTTGGAGGACTTATGTGCTATGCAATACAATACTTAGTAATTCTTTACTAAATCAAATAATTCTTCACTGACTACTGAAATGACACATACTCCGAAAGTTGTTTAAAAGTCAGGTACAAGAAAGCTTATTGCGAAACCTAATCGCTGTTTAGATATAGTAGTTTTTAATAAACGTGTTCACGTAATTTTTTTTTAAAGTTTTCGTTCCAGTAACAAAATATCAAAGTTACTGTAAATCTAATTTCTACATATGGGCATTTCGACAACTTATGTCTCTTCAGTGCAGATCGAAACAAATCATTTGGAAATCAATACACCAAGACATGTGTAAAACTGATAGAGAACAAGTTATGAATAGGACCTAAGAAGTAAAGCCAAAATCAGCTAAATGCTTATATCTTCAAACTGTTGTGATCCCCCTTTTCTTTTGTCATTTTTGTTGTCGTACTTTAATTAAAGACACAACGGGAAGACCACATTCAAGACCACTTATTTCAGAATAATGGGCAAAATTAATGTATTAATTTTGAGGGTTAGATCTGGGGGAATAATGCAATTGTAGTTGACAAATCTCGAATAAGGTACAGAAAAATTTATTGAAAATTACATGTGAAACTTTTGTAACAAAGGAAGACGGTATTTGGCATATCAATCACTATTATTGAAATTGAAACATCAGATAGTCACCCCATCACGCCACCTTTATTTATATCCTTTTGCTCTGGTTTTAAATGTATTATTCAACATACATTAAATGAAGGCATTGTTTGGTTATTATTTCACCATCTCTTCTATAAACTTTTATAAAACTATTAGCTTCTATTAATAAGATTTGCCATGCAATGTGTATTTTGTATTAAATACAAGAATTCTGCATATACAATACAGACACAATCTTTTGTTCTGTGTCATCAAGCTGTAATCATATAGATATAGATATATGTCACGGCAACTACTCTTTATTACAGCCCAATAAAATTTGTATCAAAATCACGTATTTTTTCAATAACTGAGAAAATACACACACAACCGAACAAAATGTATAAATACATGTCAGAAGCAACTTAAATTTATATTTACAAATGTAGGTATGCCTCATGATATAAGGGGCACTTTGACTCTATATGACATTGTATAAGTAGAAAATCACAAACCAAGTTTTTCCTTCATATATATATGATGGATTATAATATTGATATCGGATTTGATTAATGCACTACCAGTTCATGTCGTCTTTCATTGAATTATAGAGAATACTGAAAATTGCAGGGTATATGAACATGATATAATGGTTTCTGACCAATATAGCAACTAAACAGACGCATTTACGAAGTAAAATAAATGTGATCTTTGAATTTTTGAAAAGTGGACTCTAAAAAACTCTAAAGATCTGCTTGACATCTTAAAATCCAGATCATTATCACACTGTAACAGCATTTAAACTTTTGACTTCTCCACACTTTATACTACCATTCCTCATGGACAACTAAATATCGGCCGAAAAATTTTATTAATAGATGTTTCTTCCGTAAGAACAGCGAACGAAGATATATGCACATTGTTATAGTCAGAGAATAAGAATACTTTGTGTAATACGACAATTAAAGAATCATAGAAAAAAATACAGAGGAAGAAGTGACAAACATGTTAGAGTTTCTGATCGACAATATATTTGTTCAGTTTGGAGGACTTGTTTTCAAAACAGACTATCGGAATTCCAATGGGCACAAACTGTCCACCCTTTTAGCCGATATTTGGAGCAACATTCCAAAAGCAACGGCATATAGAGTTTACATCTCCCAACTCATTCGCTATTCAAGGGCATGTGGTCGATACAGTGACTACCTTGATTTAGTACGGTTGCAAATAGGCTACTTAAACAAGGATATGCTACCCATAACTTGAAAGTTTTCACTACTCGACATCACGATCTTGTGGACTGCATTGGGATATCTGTTTCCCAGATGACAACAGATATTTCTCTATGCCACTTAGGTTTGATTTTCCTCCAACGGATTTGACTTTACTACCGAAGTTTACATGTCCTTGGCTATATATTTGATATTATAAGTTATCATGCACTGAACCAACTAATATGATTATTTAGATAGTGTCGAAAATGGTTGAACGGCAAGCGACCATCCTTTGAAAATGAATGCAAATGAAATTAGTTTTACATTACGTGGAATTAAACTATGTTAAACTTTAATTACGATATGTTTATTTATCCATGCTTACTGCATGTTTGTGAATTTTGTCCTTATGTACAATTCTTATATGTAGGCTTTTGAATGACTTTGGTCTACATGTAGGTGAAACACTACATTTTAATGATTATTGATTGTCTTGTGTAGGGTGGACATGGTTATTTAGCAGATGGTCAATCAGCCAATAGAATCCAAGTTTACATCCGCATAACCGCACATTACTGATTATTCGGATTTCGTTTGGTTTTATGCATTATAAGCATTTGTTGAAATCGTGGATTTCCTATGTTTTGGTTCTAGTGCTGCTGATGAGGAATTTATTTCCAAAATGGCCATACAGCTCATCAAAATTAATTGCAGTTGGAAGTAACACATGTGTTATGGTCTCATGTTCATTTACTCCATATCCTTTCGTAAAATATGCATTTGATCTCACCCATTCGTTTTTTATTGGGCCCATGTTGTTCACTTTTGTATATGTGTGTGTCTTCATCTTTTTCTTCTGTGCCGTGCTCATGTTATGTCTCTGTTTCTTTAAGTTTTTTTTTCAATGTTGCCATTGTCTTTGGATTGTTCGTTTTGGATTGACGGTTCGCTTCTCACTTACTTCTCTTTGCCAATTACCTTATGTGATAAACACAAGAAAAATCCTCGTCAAAGTTAATAACCAGAATTTATAAACTTAAGACATATGAATCAGAGATACTTTATAGCACACATTGTTCTCAACTTTCATATGAAGATCAACTTAGGGTTTTAATAGCACACAAAAGAAACCTATCATTGTAGTAGGTAAAATAACTTGACCTTAAAGGTCATTTTTCATTGAAAGTTCCGATGACCCATGATTCCTATGTTGTTTTTATGGGTATCACAAATATAACAATTATTTGAAAACGGGACCTCCATCGGGCCCCTAACCTCTAATATATTCATTTGACAGATTAGTTAAATTGCAGTTATCTGGGTTGTCGTAATTTATAATCCCACTTACAATGAGATTATTCTTGTTCAAAAGTAACAGTGTCATAGTTCATAGACCCAATTCACAAGTTAGACTTTCGTAGTTCACAGTCCAAACCTACAAGTAAGATTGTCATAGTTCAGTCTCAACTTACAAGTGAGACTACTGTAGTTTACAGTCCCCACTTACAAGTTAGATTGTCGTAAGTCATAGTCCTTACTTACAAGTAAGATTATCGAAGGTCATGGTCCTCGCTTACAAGTTAGATTGCCGTAGGTCATAGTCCTTACTTTTAAGTTAGATTGTCGTAGGTCATAGTCCTTACGCACAAGTTAGATTGTCGTATGTCATAGTCCTTACGCACAAGTTAGATTGTCGTATGTCTTAGTCCTTACTTACAAGTTAGATTGTCGTAGGTCATAGTCATTACTTACAAGTTAGATTGTCGTAGGTCATAGTCCTACCTTACAGGTTAGATTGTCGTAGGTCATAGTCCTTACTTACAAGTTAGATTGTCGTAGGTCATAGTCCTTACTTACAAGTTAGATTGTCGTAGGTCATAGTTCTTGCTCACAAGTTAGATTGTCGAAGGCCACAGTCCTAACTTACAAGTTAGATTGTCGTAGGTCATAGTCCTAGGTCACAGTCCTTTCTTACAAGTTAGATTGTCGTAGGTCATAGTCCTTACTTACAAGTTAGATTGTCGTAGGTCATAGTCCTAGGTCATAGTCCTTACTTACAAGTTAGATTGTCGTAGGTCATAGTCCTTACTTACAAGTTAGATTGTCGTAGGTCATAGTTCTCACTCACAAGTTAGATTGCCGTAGGTCATAGTCCTTACTTACAAGTTAGATTGTCGTAGGTCATAGTCCTAGGTCACAGTCTTAACTTATAAGTTAGATTGTCGTAGATCATAGTCCTTACTAACAAATTAGATTGTCGTAGGTCATAGACCTAGGTCATAGTCCTTACTTACAAGTTAGATTGTCGTAGGTCATAATCCTTACTTACAAGTTAGATTGTCGTAGGTCATAGTCCTTACGCACAAGTTAGATTGTCGTAGGTCATAGTCCTCACTTACAAGTTAGATGTTCGTAGGTCATAGTCCTTACTTACAAGTTAGATTGTTGTAGGTCATAGTCCTTACTTACAAGTTAAATTGTCGTAGGTCATAGTCCTAGGTCACAGTCCTTACTTACAAGTTAGATTGTCGTAGATAATAGTCCTAGGTCGTAGTCCTTACTTACACTTTAGATTGTTGTAGTACATCGGCAAATGAATACCGAAGCAAGAAAGAGGAAAGGGGAAATTCTAAAATCGTAAATCCAAAATCACGGCAATTCACAGCAACACGAATTGAGACAGTATGACAAATACAAAAAAAAAAAAAAAACAAAAAAAGGAAAACAAGAACGTCACAAATCTAAAGAACTAGCAGTGTGAACCCCTATAAAAACTGAGGTATCATCAGGTGCTCCGGAAGGGTAACTCCTTACTTACAAGTTAGATTGTCGTAGGTCATAGTCCTTGCTTTCAAGTTAGATTGTCGTAGGTCATAGTCCTTACTTACAAGTTAGATTGTCGTAGGTCATAGTCCTTACGCACAAGTTAGATTGTCCTAGGTCATAGTCCTTACTTACAAGTTAGATTGTGGTAATTCACAGTTCCCAATTACAAGTTTGATTATCGTAGTTCACAGTCCCTATTTACAATTAATATTTTCCTGGTCTTGTTTTTCATAGTAGACAATCCCCACTTACACGAAAGGTTGTCGTAGTTCTCAGTCCCCACTTACAAGGTATATGGTCGTTGTTCACAGTCCTCACTTTCAAGTTAGATTGTCGTTATTCACAGTCTCAAATTACAATTTCGATCCGTTGCCTGGATTGTAGTTCATAATCCTCACAAGTACAATTGTCATAGTTCACAGTCCCCACTTACAAGCAAGATTTTTATAGCCCACAGTCCACTGTTACAAGTTGGATTCCCGCTGGGTAGATTGTCATAATAGTAGTTCATAGTACCCACTTACAAGATAATTTGTCGCATCATAGTCCCAACTTACAATTTAGATTTTGTCGTTCGAAGGCTCCAGTTACAAGTTAGATCTGTTGAATGAGTTATCCCCACTTACTAGTATCACAGTCCCTACTGATAAATTTGATTATCTTTGCTCACAGTCCCTATTGACAAGTTAGATTGTCGTTATTCACATTACTCAGTCCGCGCGCGCGTGTGTGTGTATGTGTGTGATCCTAATTGAATATTGCAATATATTCCGGATTCATGATTTTTTTGGTTGTTGACTCGGTATTCATTTTGAAATTTAATCATAATACGAATAAGACAACCAATTTACTTGATTTTCCTTGCTGTCGCTACATAAATGATTTCGTCATGAAAACTGCACCTGTGAGGAACATTCCAAATAGGGGAAGTGAACATATGAAGTCATAAAGCAGGATTTTAAGGTGGTTCGGGTGTATAAAACTGCGCACCCATCTTGCGCATGTGATGAAAATTGGAATTTACCATTAAAATGTTGTAAAAATGATTTTGAATAGTTCATTGTTAATAAAGAAAATGAAATAAGCAACATTTATGCTGCAAGTGTGCAATATATATCACATTTTTGAAAAAGTCTAATTTTATTAAGGGGAGATAATTCTAAAGAAATAATAAGGGGAAAATCACACTTTTATGATTTTTTCAAAAATATGATCGGTGACCCCATTTTTTTATTTCATATTTCCAAAGTTATATCCAACAAAATCTATCGTTTTATTCATATAAAAAATGTAAAATAGTATTTTCTCCCTATATAGACTATATTAAAATGCTCGAAATTGCTATTTTCGGAAGCTTATCCCGGAAAAACGAGTTCGGTGACCTATTGATTTTTTACTTAAATTTTAAAGTGCAGGTAATAAGCTTTCATTCACAGAAAAATAAGAAAAATCTATCGTTTTGCTTTTAGTCACCCGAACTACCTTAAGTTCAATGAAGTTTTTTAAGTCACAATAGTCACACTTGTTTCCCCACACGCAATTCAGCTTGATAAAGTGCTAAATCTTTTCTAAAAAATGTTCCATTTTACAATATATGCAAATATTTTTCTCAGGCGGAGACATTCCCCTTAGTCTTTTGCCTTCAATTTGTGTCTTTCTTATGCAGTTCCTTTGTTGACTGTGACATGTGATTTTAAGTTTCAGCCATTGTAGGTGATTTCTGTTATTTTCCTTTCTTATTTAATCTTTTTAGTTTGTATGTTCAGGTATAAAAGAAGTTCCCTCATGTAAAATATGCAAGTGGTTTTAAGTTTTATAATGCTTTTGAACTAAATACAAAATAGTTGTGGAATTGGTAAAAATAACTGCACATATGGAGATTGTAACACCCTTTAGTACCCAGTTCACTCTTTTGCTCCGCCTCTGGGGATACCTGGATACTTTAGGACGCTGCTGTAAATTCAAATATCTACGCGTGTATAAGTAGATAACTTATAAATTTGAGAAAACAATATCCTATTATTTCTTTTCTTTTGTTGTCGTTCTGTATAACAATCACCATTTTGTGTTTCGTCCAACCTATTTTATCCGTGTAGAGATATCAGTATTGATGCAAAATTATAACAGCCGCGCGTCAATAATACGGATGTTTATCCCTTATTACGACATTCTTGGTAAAAATAATGGCATTTTTGTATGCTCAATATGACCGGAAGTAAACAGTCGACATTTTCACAACCCGGGAAAATATCGACTGTTTACTTCCGGTCATATTATATTGTCGGAAGTATGTAACAAATATTTTAATACATGGGCATTTCCATATTGGCCAAGTTATCATCCCTCGATCCATACTGGCACTCGAATTTGTCTCGTGAAATATGGGAATTTCGGGATGATAACTTGTCGGATGCCAATATGTATCGAGGGATGATAACTTGGCCAATATGGAAATGCCCATGCATTAATCTGTATTTATTATTTTGATACGATTGCTCATCCTTAATCGTTATTTTAATTACTTTGTAACCTGTAACATAACATCTCTGTCTCTTAGTTGATATAAGAAAATATGAGACTCATTTTCACTGGTAAACGAGACTATTACTGATCCACAAAATGGTTCTCCTAAATTTTGTTAAATCTGCGCTGTATACACCCATTTAACCACAAGATTATTTTGAGTTATGATATTTTTTCACTGTTCACTGCATTTCATAAACACTAATAACAATTGAAATAAATTTGATTAATACATTTGTGAGCTCACCTGGCCTAAAAGGCCATGTGAGCTTTTGCCATCACTATGCGTCCGTCGTCCGTCTCCCGTCCGTCCGTCCGTCTGTCCGTCAACAATTTAAAAATCTTCTCCTCTGAAACCACTGTGCCAAAATGTTACCAAACTTGGCCTGAATCATCACCAGAGTATGGCTTCTCAAATTGCGTTCGATTAGGCGGTTGGTCAAACAACATGGCCGCTGTTGCTAAAAATAGAACATAGGTGTAAAATGCAGTTTTGGCCAATAACTCGAAAACCTTTACAGATATCAAAAATCTGACAAGATTAAAATGATCAGCATGATGAGATCTACCTATCGTGCAATTTTGAAGAAAATCTGAAACCCATCGCGGAGTTATAGCCTCTTTTCCGTAAAATTTTAAAAAAGTTTTGCATTTTTTATTTTCTATTTCAAAAAGTGTATCAGATAGAGGTCAAGTGTAAATTGCAGAAATGTTCAGCATATCAAAATCTACCCACCCTGAAATTTTGAAGAAAATCTAAAAACCTTGATTGAGTAATTGCCATTTTTTCACAGAATTTTCAAAATTTTCTTTTTGTTCGTCTTTTATTTCAAAAACTATAGAAGATGAAGGTTCAGTGTAAATTGATAAAATGTTTGCCATGCTATGGCGACTTCAAAACTCTTGTTGATAATTGTACGTTGACCACCGTTTTCAAAATGGCCACCAAAAAAGGCGGGAAAATTCGACATTGTCCGATTTCAATGAAATTTGGTTTCCAAATAGATATTGATGTTGTGACTTCAAAACAGACGTTGAAAATTGTTCGTTGACCGCCTTTTTCAAAATGGCCGCCAAAAAAAAACAAAAGAAATGCGGGAAAATTCAACATTGTCCGATTTCAATGAAAATTGGTTTCCAAAAAGGTATTGATGTCACAAATTCAAAACTGATGTTAAAAATTATTCGTTGACCGCAATTTTCAAAATGGCTGCCAAAAAAGTCGGGAAAATTAAACCTTGTCCGATTTCAATGAAATTTGGTATCCAAGTGGATATTGATGTCACTACTTCAAAACTGGTGTTGAAAATTGTTTGTTGACTGCGATTTTCAACTGGCTTCCAAAAAAGGCCGGAAAATTCAGCATTGTCCGATTTCAATCGAATTTGGTTTCCAAATAGGTATTGATGTCGCAACTTCAAAACTGATGTTAAAAATTATTCGTTAACCGCCATTTTCAAAATGGCCGCCCAAAAAGGCGATAAAATTCAACATTGTTCGATTTCTATGAAATTTGGTTCCAAAGAAATATTGATGTAGCGACTTCAAAACCGGTGTTGAAAATTGTTCGTTGACCGCCATTTTCAAAATGGCTTCCAATAAAGGCGGGAATATTCAACATTGTCCGATTCAATGAAATTTGGTTTCCAAATTTGTATTGGTGTCGCAACTTCAAAACTGATCTTGAAAATTGTTTGCCGACGGCCATTTTCAAAATGGCGGCCAAAAAAAGTGGGAATATTCAATATTGTCTGATTTCAGTGAAATTTGGATTCCAAATAGATATTGATGTTGCGACTTCAAACCCGATGTTGAAAATTGTTCATTGAATGCCATTTACAAAATGATGTCTCGACTTAATTTTAAAATACAGTTCAAGATGTGTTGTTCGAGCTTTCAAAGTTTGAGAGACTGAAGATCAACTGTATAACTTACAATGTTAGCTTGATTGTGGCAACTGAAAGCCAGGTGAGCGATACGGGTTCCTGAGAGCCTCCGGTTTTTATTGTTCTTGTCGGTTTTTATAAAACACATGTAACTCAAGATTCTCCTTTTTACTTCGTACTGGGCGGATTTTTTCTTTCAGTTGTCCACTACCATTAAACAGCAACTACTGCTGAGTTCTACCAGACACTACCAAAATGGAAGGGGAGGTTTTTCCCGTCATAGAACCAGTTTAAATGGCTATTTCTTTTGAAATGTGTGTAAATAAAAAGTCAGGAGCATTGCGGTTTACTATTTCACGGTAGTTTTGCACTTTTTCTTTTTTGCCCTTTGACCTCTGGATTTCTCCTCCTGACAACTTTATTTAGTAAATTCGTTATAACCCTCATTATAACCCTCACTGTTAGTCCCCGTGGGTATTCACCAGTTCAGTAGTCAGTACTTCATAGCTGACCCGAAAGCCGATTCTGATTGGAACCTTGCAATATCTAATTTTTTGTAAATTTTGATGAAAACTAAGGAGTATCTCCCTCATGCAAAGCTCTGTCCTTAGCTCATTTTGGCTTTCATTTAGATCATATTGGTTATTTAATCTCTATCAGTTTTTAAACATCTTTGAGTTCATGGTCTTCCAAACGTGAAGATTTTATCTGCACTGAATTGACATAAGCTGTCGAAATGCGCATATGCAGAATTCAAATTTACAGCAACTTCGGTGTTATGTTATCTGAAACTACTGTGCCAGTTGGAACCAAACATGAACCAGACATAAGTTAGGCAGAAAATAAATTCATAGTAACTTCGGTATTGGGTTATTTATCACCACTTGGTCGATGCCTCTGCTGGTGGACTGTTAGTCCCTAGGGTATTCACCAGTCCAGTAGTCAGTACTTCGTAGCTGACCCGATAGCCGATTCTATTTGGAACCTTGAAATATCTAAATTTTTGTAAATTTGTTGAAAACTAAGGAGTATCTCCCTCATGCAAAGTTCTGTCGTTACCTGATTTTTGCTATCATTTAGATCATATTGGTTATTTGTTCTCTATCAGTTTTTTAAAATCTTTGAGTTAATGGTCTTCCAAACGTTTAGATTTTATCTGCACTGAAGAGACATAAGTTGTCGAAATGCGCATACGCAGAAAATAAACTCACAGTAGCTTCGATATTTAGTTATTTACATCTCTTAAAAAAAGTTCCAGCTGAGGTAACAATTCCTTCGATATGTTTAAACCATTGCAATGTGTTATCAAACTTTTTTATAATACAGAAGAAACGATGGAAGGGCATAGAGTAAATAGACATAGGACACAGTCTCTACAAAATTATGGTCCAACCAATTAATGGAACAACGCTTTTATTGTTTTAAGTCACAATGAGGCCTTCAACAATGAGTTTTGTTCATACATCATAGTTCAAGACGGCCATTTTTGTCCGACATATGTTGAGGTACTTGTGGATTTTATTGGTATTTAGTTGCTGGTAATATGGTAATACGCAGTGATTTCACGTGGCGTTAAAGAGATAAATCTAATGCAAAACTGTACTGATCAAATTCTAAAAAACACAATATCATATTCATTAAGAAATTGTAGGCTTTATTCTGAATTGTTATTTTTTGTTTTTGTTTACAACAGAAATGGGTCGGCTGAATGTATACATTGCTAATGGAAGTGTCGGTGACATTTGGTGTAAATTGACAGCTGACAAATGCCAGAAAACAAGTGAATCAGTGAACGCTGGGATAGAAACTACTGCTTCTTTGGCAGGACTGAACGCTGGACGATCTGTAAACTATGAATGGAAGTCAAAGTCGGAAGCTGGATACACAAAGATTGGTTCAGGAAAAAGTCTTAAATTTTCTCAATTGGCTGATGGAGGGTGCGTTTACCTAAGTATATCGAGGGATAAAGGTGATCAAATTTGTGATAACTACGTTTTGACAGATAATGAAAATATTATAGTGGACATCGATTGCGATATAAAAATTGCAGATAAAGACAATGTAATAGCTACAGCACTATGTACAAATAAAAAGGGGCGTCAGAACAAATGGATAGATGAAGATGAAATAAACCACAAAAAAATTCTGAAGAAACAAAAGAAACAGATAGAAGAACACAACTAGACGACATCAAAGGCGAATTTGCCATCAAGAAGAGTGCGAACTAATCTACGTTTTTTTCGGTTTCAGCCGTGAAAGTGAAATTTTTTGAACTGCAAAATACCAATGGTGTATTAAATAAATGTTGACTAAAACATAGCCGAAATGTAAAATGTGTCTTTTTTCAGTTTAAAAATAAAAATATTCAATATTGATCAATTGTTGATCAATATATCGACAAAGAAGAGACATTAGTATAGAAGAGACATTTTGATATCCCGGATTTTTCAGTATAATTGATACTGCATGTGTTTTTTCATGCGTTCATAGCTCCTTTTGTTTCTTCGAGTTGTTCTGATCTTCGTGTGTTCTTATAGGGAATGTAGGTCCCGTTCAATTTGTACGGCAATTTTTACTCGAAATTTGCTTTTTTGACAAATTTGAATGACGTTTTCTACAAAAATTTGAACGTCATAATCACCAAAAAATTTGAATTACAATTTCTATTGTCAATTTTCGGTGTCATGTTCACATGACAAGACTTACAGAAACTAATAGCATGTTTTTTTTACTTTTGGTTATGAACTTTCCCCTCTGGCATATTGCTTATTATTACTTTGTTCAATTAAATATATAAAAAAATATAATTTACAAAGACTCCAGTTGATTATTGTTTTACACAGGGCTGGCCATTTATGTCGTGAAATTTTACCTCTAGTGTTAACGATTGGTAAAAAAAAAAATAGAAATGGCCAGTCAAGTGTAAAACGGTGATAAACTGGAGTCTATGTGAATTATTTCAATTCTAGTAAGACAATTATGGTACATTTTTGTATTGTGTATGTTTCACAGCTGATTCGTTATGCGAGAGCTAGCATAAATTATACAGACTTTCATTAGACATAGTTATCTCCCTAACCGCCTTATTAATTAAGGCTTCAAAATTCCGCCCCGTACGATCATTTAAAAAGTTCTTTAATAGATATCAGTCCCTTGTCGAAAAATTTGAAGTTTCGGTCCGAACTCTGATTCAAGAATCTTTCTTTACTTAGTACTGAGATGATCATTTCTTTTAACTGTCTACGACATTTCAATAGCAATTGCTGTTTAGTTATTACCGGATACTACCGCAATGAAAGGGGAGGTTTGGGTAGCCATAAAAAAGATTTCCCATTGGGATATCTATGTACAAAGGGATAAATATATCTTTTTCAAACTTTCCTTTTTTGAGGGGTAAAGAAGTAACATGTACCATGGATTTTTATTGGTTTTGCCTTAGGGTTACAAAATGAATTTCACCAATCAATCAGCCAATAGATATTTCACAACATTAATTTTGCTTATTACTAGGATAAATATTTGACTGACTTGCAACCTGTCAGAGGCAGTTGCTGTTGAGTTGATTCCAAACACTGTCGCAATGAAAAGTGAGGTTTGGCTAGCTTTAAAACCAGTTTAACTCACCATTTCTTTTCAAATGCCATATACCAAATCAGGACCATTGCGGTCGACAATTTTGCCGGTGGTTTCCACCTGACTTGTCTTTTTGTCTCATGGACTTCCAGCCACATGATTTCATTCTACTTTTATTCAGTAGTCAGTATTTAAATAAGATGTTGCATCCCTGCTTGGCAATATTGTGCAATATTGTGCGTCCATTGTGTTTAAAATGTCTTTATATTTTCTCTTAGGACTTTTAAGATGATGAAATGTATAAAAATGTGTAATTTCTGAAATAAAATTTTTGATACAAAATTGATACAGAAACCATATATTTTGATCACGGCGAAGTCAGATTTGTCTGAGAATTAGAAAAATAAAGGATTATTTCTGTTGACAAAAAAAAAAAAAAAGAAAAAAAAAAAATACAATTCCAATATACATCATGTACAGTTTTCAAAGTGAAAAATATCCAATATTACGTAAATAACGCAATCACTTCAACATTTTAAGAGAATGCCCCATATACAGATGTATTTTCGTGTATGTGAAATTTGATGTACAAGTGTTACAGTCTGAAAGTTTCACGTCATTTGATCCATATGAACATTGTAGTTTGTATGTACATCTGATAAATTCGATTTCCACGAAGAATGTTACCGACTTCAAATTTTAAAGCTTGATAATTTTTCATAAGAAATTGACGCATACATTTTACAAAGAACTGATTTAAGTTACCAAATTCGGGAATAAAAATAAAGCGCAGGAAAAAGGATAAATTAATTCTCAATGTATAGAGACATTATTTCATTTTTAACTACTTGTGTTCCTTCTGCATATTTTTTTTAATTCGGACCAAATGTTTGGAAGAGGATTGCGTATTCATCACTGGCTACTGAAATATCAATATACAATGTATTTAGCAAGTTGTTTTTAAAAGTCAGTAACAAGAAAGCTTATAGTGAAACTTGATTGTTGTTCAGCTTTAAAAGTCAGACATAGTCGTTCCTGACACATGTTTTATGTTAAGATTTTTAAGTTCTCGTTTTAAATGATAATATATTCAAACTATTTTGATTTGTCTTATTTTTACCAGCACAGAATTTTTCGTCTTATTATGAGCATAACCTTTATTTTAAGATACTTCAGATTCAGATTTGCTGATCCACTTATTTAGAATTAAGTTACAAAACGTTGTAATTTTTGGGTTAGTTTTCGAAACAGACCTTTGGGGGATAAAACAATGCCTTGTTTTTAACAAATCTCTATCATTATCCATCCTGATAGGTAGAGAACAATTTATTGAAAATAAAAGTTACAATTAAAATTAAAAATGAAAAGCCTGGAAACAAAGAAAAAAAAGGTGTAAATTAAACATTTAAGTAAGTCAAACATCACAGGATTACCTGACAGTGTATAGTTTCAAAAGTATCATCTAGATAACAATGGTAAAGTAGGGGAACCGAATCCTTCAAAAACTACAGACGAGGTTTCGTCCTTGAGAACTATGAATTTAAAGTTGCGATTCAAAATGTTAAAATTCGCTTCGTTATGCTGGTAGTATGCCAGGACCAACTGGATACGGTCGTGGTTTTTTTTTGTCACCCCCTTCTCCATAGCTTCCGATTTTATCTTTCGGGAAACTGAAATCATAGTTCGACCCAAAACTTTGCCGGGGTATCCTCTGTTAACAAAAACATTATACTTAGATCCAGCTATCATTTCAGTTTCCGGATGAATGTTAAGAAACAGTCTTTTTTATGATCAAATTCCTTTCTTGGAATTTCACATTTGCATTGTGCAGAATACAAAAATTAATGTTTTTTTTCGCTTTTGATTAAGTTTAGTTTTTAGCACGATTTTTCACCATTTCTGTTACACGTCATACAATTTGCTTTCTCTCGTCATTTAAATATCATTCTTTTGCTTTTTATGCTCGGTTGCTCACTGATGAAGGCCTGGAGTTGGAATTTTACCTGTGTCTCCCTTTTTTGGTCTGTACTTGGTTTTATTTTTTTAAAGATTTGGTCTTTTTTATCTTTTCATTGTAGCAATTGCAGTCGACAATTTTGCCGATGGTTTCCACCTACTTTGTCCTTTTGCCTCATAGACTTTGGCTCTTGACAATTCTGTTCAGTACTTGTTTTTATTACCCCATTTACTTCTGAAAGTAATGAAGCATTAGGACCGGCTTCCGCCTCCTAAATAAATAACTAAATACCGAAGTTACTGTGAATTTACTTTCTGCATATGCGCATTTCGACAACTTATGTCTCATCAGTGCAGATAAAATCTAAACATTAGGAAGACCAGAAACTCAAAGATGTTTAAAAACTGATAGAGAACAAATAACCAATATGATCTAAATGTTAAGCCAAAATCAGCTAAGGACAGAGCTTTGCGTGAGGGAGATACTCCTTAGTTTTCAACAAAATTTTAAAAATATGGTTTCTCGTGCACTACTGAAAACGAAGTTTATGCTGTTGGTTGTAAAGGGTGCGAGATGATCTATTGACTTATCATGGCGATTGATTTGTAGAGCATATACAGAACATCAACAATCAAAAAGATCGCCAAGTAGGTAAATATTTTCGACGTCGTATTTCAGAATTGATCACGGTTTACAGGTAATCTGTGTTACATGTCATTGGTCTGCTTTTCTTCGTCCTTGAAACGTCATTCTTGGTTTTTCTGCCGGGTTGACTCCTTGCTGAAAGCCATAAGATGGAGACGTTTGTCAGTTCACTTCTTTCTTCCTTTGATAATTTTAAGTTTCGTTTTATTTAGTATATTTCATCACGTTAATCTTTTAGTTTTGGCCTTCTTTATAAATGTTCATTCGTGGCTATTGCACAACATACATTAGAAAAAAGAAGGGAAACGGGGAATGTGTCAAAGAGACAACGACCCAAAGGGGAGTAATAACAACTCAAAGCCACCATAAGATCTTCAATAAACGGTGAGAAAACCCCACACCCAGGTCGGAGTCGGCCCCTGAACAAAGAGCAAACAAGTCCAGCGAAATAAACATCATCCTAGACTCCTATAGACATAAAGTAAACTAACTAGAAAAAGGACAAGACACACAAAGGCTTAATAAATTCCTGACTTAGGACAGGCGCAAACCTGCTGCGGCGGGGTTAAACTAGTTTTATTGGATCCAAACCTTCCCCCTACAGCCAATGTGATAAATCAAAAAACAATCGTAACAACAGTAAAATTCAGTTGGCAACAGGACTGAGTCAATTGTGAAAAATGAAACTGAAAGAACTAAATATACGGACAAAAACATGAAATCACAAGAGACTACTAACAGTTAACTGACATGCCAGCTCCAGACCCATCACCAACTGACAAAGTAAGTTATGTACCCTCAGTATACAGCTTCCACCAAGATCCCTTCCTGTGAGGAGTTTAGCATAATGATTTCATGTATATACCGGAATACATAACCCGTGTCTATGCAATACAGATTTTAGAAATTTAGAATGTGTTTAGTTAAATTGCAAAGACCCTATCAAAAAATCAATGTTAATACCAAAGAAGGCCATACGTAATGACTTGACGACAATACCGTAATTATAACCCTAATGAATTAGACGATTTAAAGGTTTTATAAGTTTGTTAGGCGAGTTTAAGTATTTTTTACTCCAGTGTAAAACATTACCGTAAAATAAGGGATGTGAAATACCAGCCTTGATTAGATGTTTACAGGTTGCATTGTATTTATGAACTAAGTCTTTATATCGATGATAAAATTTAGTAAAGGTTTTAACTAGTTTATGATAACGAAAACCCTGATGTAATAGTTTTTCAGTTATGAAAAGATTCCGTTCATTAAAATCGCAAACGTTATTACATATTGTATATTTTTATGTATCACGTCATCCTTATTTACACCTTTAAATACATTTAGTAACAAAAGATATTATTCAAGTTAATAATTGAATAATTAAACAATGTATATTTCGCAATTTAAACAAAAATTCTGCATCTTTATAGAAAAAATGCTTTGTCATAAATCGTCACACCATGAAGATATTGATACCAGTCATGGCAGCTACCCTTTATTACAACCCCATAAAATCTGTATTAAATGTCACGTATTATTCAAATGACTGAAAAAAAACACACAAAACAGGTAAAAATGTTTTGATAAAGAATGCTAGCGGGCTGATATGGGAGTCTCGGGATGATAACTCTGCTGATATGGAAAAGGCCATGTATTAATACTACACTCAACCTAGCGAACAATAAGCAAAATCAAGCCAGCGAACAATAAGGTAGCCAACAATAAGAAAGGGCGCCAAAATGATCACAACTAAAAACCGAAGAGATGCATACGACATGAATCATTTACAAATGTGATCACAACTAATAACCAAAGAAATACATAGACATAAAACGTTTACAAATAATGAATGTATATTTAAAATAGCCCGACACTTTAATTTCTGATTTGTTTTTTTCATCGGAAGTATTTGATTTGTATTGCACAATAATACCTTTCTCTTTCTATTTGTTTACAACTATTTTGAAAGTTGCATTGTGGAAAATAACGGAAAAGATGAAAATAAAGGCATATAATTAGACGGAAATATATCCAATAATATGCGATTTCCTGTTAAATTATGTAGATTTAATATTTACATGTGTGCATTGTAAAACAGTTACATTTTTTAAAATCTAAATACTTACCCTTTTACCCTTTGCATTTAGATTTTTTTNGGGGGGGGGGGGGGGGGGGGGCGAAAAAAATATTTGGGTATTACTGCTTTCATTCTTAATCAATATTTTACGAAAGGATATGGGGTAAATGAACATGAGACCATAACACATATGTTAACATGTTTAAGAAGAATTTGAGAAGCTATTATAAAATTATGTTCTAAGTAAAACAAATGGTATACAATGAATATGCGAATTTACAAATCCAGTGTTTTCTATGTTTCAATGAATAGTGTTTGCTAGATCTCGACGACCTTAAACGGAAACAAATATGCTAAGAATTTTTTTTAAAGATTACTAAGAATTTCGGTTTTTCTAATCATTATTCTTTTTCATTTGGTTATTTGAATATGTATTTTTAAACCAACCGGGATGCGTCGCAAATAAGCTTTAATTTCCAATAAATAAATTAAAAAAATCACAAATTCTCAGGTGCACGTCAAAACATGGCGGACTTTAAATATTAATACCGTTTCTAACAGAGCTAATGTTGTACATGTATGCTCTTTCCCTTTTTAACACAATGTGCTATCAATAATTTGAACTATTCGCTTTATTTCACCACAAGGTTTTCAACAGTACCGCTATCATTTTTAGCATTGTAAGACAAAAACATCTCCGGAAGAAGATAGGAGAGATAATACAAAGACAAGTGGAAATCAAATCACTACAAGCTTGGGTTGGACCTGTAAACTTTGAACCTCCAATACTCAGTTCACAGGAGTTTACCCACCCAGATATTTGGTCGAAGGTTAGCCAGAGGTAAGATCTTCAAGACCAACCATATATGGTAAAAGCTTTTCCGTAGGGAAATTGGAAAGTCGATCCAAAGTCGGCTGGAAATCACAAGTTTGGGTTGGACCTGTCAACTCTGGACCTCCAATACTCAGTTCACAGGAGTTTACCCACCCAGATATTTTTAACTACATATGATTGGTCTTAAAGATCTTACCTCTGGCTAACCCTCAACCAAATATCTGGGCGGGTAAACTCCTGTGAACTGAGTATTGGAGGTTTCCCTACGGAAAAGCTTTTTACCACATATGGTTGGTCTTGAAGATCTTACCTCTTGCTAACACTCACCCAAATATCCTGTGAAATGAGTATTAGCGGTCCAAAGTTGACAGGTCCAACCCAAACTCGTGATTTCCATTTCCATTGTATTCCATTTGTTATTTTGTAATAGCTTTTCAAAATCTTCTTTAACATGCTTGATTATGAATAAAAGCACAATGCACACATGTTAATATTAAATATAAATAATTTAACAGGAAATCGCATATTATTGGATATATTTCCGTCTAATTATATGCCTTTATTTTCATCTTTTCCGTTATTTTTCACAATGCAACTTTCAAAATTAGTTGTAAATAAGTAGAAAGAAGAAGGTAATATTGTGCAATATAAATCAAATACTACCGATGAAAAAATAATCAGAAATGAAAGTGTCGGGCTTTTTAGAATATAAATTCATTATTTGTAAACGTTTGATGTCTATGTATTTCTTTGGTTATTAGTTGTGATCACATTTGTAAATGATTCATGTCGTATGCATCTCTTCGGTTTTTAGTTGTGATCATTTTGGCGCCCTTTCTTATTGTTCACTGGCTTGATTTTGCTTATTGTTCGCTGGCTTATTGTTCGCTAGCTTGAGTCTAGTTGTATTAATCTCTATTTATCATACACAGAAATTATGATAAAAACAGGATATGACAATTTTTTCAAGCTGTATAAACTCTCGACCAATATCATCCTTCAAGCAAGCCTACGGGATGATATTGGCGTCTTTGGTTTATACAGCAAGGATTACGAATTTGCCCATATATTATTCTTTATTTATTTTTTTCATATTTTTACAGCCCCTACAGACAATACAAAACAATTGCAAGACAAGACAATATGTATCGACAGGATATATACAATAGGCTTAATTCTAAGATTAAAAGAGAAAAGATACGAATATGTACAAGTTTGAAAACTGGATCTAACCAATCAACACCAATGTTATGTAATATTCAGAACAGAAAAGCAATGAAATCAATATTTTTCTTTTGTTTGTTAGAGAATACAGAAAAAGAATAGTTGAATATAATCTTGATAACAAGCTATTGAAAAAAATACAAAATTCTTTAGAAGAATTTTAAATAACTTATTTTTTTTCAAAAAGTAATGAATATGTTTTTTAAAGCCATAATAATTGTATTAGTCAAATGTTATTAATTCATGATGTAATTTTAGCTTGGTTTATATAACCCTGATTAACTTATCCTGGGTAGTCAGGCAGGTTACACAGGATTGCTTAGGGGGAACTAAAAAAATATATTATCTAATATTTTAACCCATTTTACGCCATGCTTCGACATATCTCCTGCAGCCAGTGCCCAATATTTTTCATTTTTGTCTGCTTTTTAATTTATCCAAAAGGAGTTGCATAGAAAGTAAATAATTAGACCGCTTGCACCAATGAACAAAATATTTTGTAAATAAGAGCAGTAAGTTTGTGATCTGGAATGGAAATTCATCTATATCAATTATTAGCACTGTGTTCTCTATATTCAGTTGAATGGATATTTCAAATATTTCTTCTATCCATCTGGTCACTTGATTCTAGAATTCTTAGATTTTAGGACATTGCCAAATGTAATGTAAAATTGAATCTTGAGCTACTTCACAAAAGTTACATAGACTGGAATTTTTTATACCAATTTAAACCAAAAAAAGTGTTTTTAGGCAATATTCTATGTAGTACATGTAATATAAACTGAAAATTTAGTAATTTGTAGTCAAAACTAATTAAATACAGGTTCAAGTTGGATATCACTTCCCAGTTCAGATTTCCACTTAAATAATCCTCTGATATTGTCAAAATCTAACGCCGATGGCATGAACTATTGATAGTAGGGTGTTCAAGCGACGATTTTTTTTCGAATTTAGGTTAAGGGAATCACACACACATGGATTATACGTTTTGGGAAAGAGGGACCATATGGCGCATCGGAATAACAACGTCGTGGAGATCTAATTTGGGCACATTTTATTAAAATTGGGTTAAAGGTCATTTCCTAAAATTTAGAAAAATCTCACGCAATTAAAAGCTTTATTTTACCAATAAACCCCTCACGAAATGTCAATTATGTACAGAAAGTTCGTTTTATTGTTTGAAATGATTTTTCATATATCTTCATTAAACAACATTTGTTATTTGAGGTGTGCAATTTCAAATATTTGTACCTCAAATATATAAAGGACGCATTTGATTATTATGAATAGTAGTTTCTTAGTTTTGTTAAACCATTGTTTGAAGAAAACCTTGCATTAAATTTTCAAGCCTTACTTCTTCAAAACTGAATAAAACTTCGACAAAATAAATCACATTTTTGTTTTTGGTATGACTTGAGTAAATTTCCATAAAAACATGCACTCCCATTAAACTTAATAAAACCAAAAACCATATTATATTATCTCCATGGATTGTGAAATCTCTATTAAAATGTGAAAACATTAACATGTACATGAAAAATACAAAAATACCGAAGTTGCATAAAAACAGTAAATTTCGTTAGTAGCAGTATACAGTTTCGGTCACAATATCTAATTCCAACCCCCAAATTAAAGAATTATGAAAATGAAGGGATTTTGATTGGTTGTTATGAGAGGATAACTAAATTGACACTTCATAAATATTTGAAAGTGACTTACTGCCTGTCCATTTTGATTTACAATAAGTGTTGTTTAGAGGCTTTTAGGGAGGTCAAGGGTAGGGGTTAATAATTGTGGCGTTTGAGAAAATGTAAACATACCAACCCGACTTCGAACAAAAATTACTATAAAAACTTCATGGAAGGGACACCTGTTGCTGTTGGTATTTTTGGTCTAGGAGCATAGTACCTATGAAATTTTACCAGGACTATTGGCTATAATTTACAGGAAACGTGCATCGGGATATCGAACTGCTCCAAAATGCATGTATTTTTGTACCTTGTCTACCACCCCCCCCTACTGTTTTATAATGTGTACAGGAAAAAAAGAGAGTGAAATGGTCAGCTTTTAAGGCATGAAATGTGAAGATCTTCCATGTAAATAGCTGTAAATAGCTTTACATGCATTCGTTTTTAATACACTTGTTTGAATCCCTGTTTTAAAAAATTCGGAACCGACTACGGCATATTTTATCATTTTTCACTGAAAAAACTGTCATTTGCTACCTTCAAGGAGTAAACTCTCATCAGCAGTATTAAAATCAAATAATATGGAAAGTCATAATCCAAAAGAAGGCAAAAAAGAAGTACTCATTTCCAAAAATGTCGAAATACGAATCCAACTCAAGTACCAAGGACATCTACAATTCGACCAATATAAAATCATCAACAGATCCAAAGAATTTGATAAGACTTAGTCTACCATGCTATTTTTCCTTCATATGGATTAGAGTTGTTGCGCTTTTTATTTCAAACTTATATTAAAATCAATACATGTATATTCTAAAAAGCAAAACAATATTTTATCACTGTACTTTCTTGTCTGGATATCAGAGTCTCTTACTAATTTCTATAAATTTAAAGATCCCATATCTAAAGTTCTGCTATATATATATATATATATATATATATATATAT
>MJUU01011521.1:28101-57755 GCA_002080025.1 Modiolus philippinarum
GTAACCCTTAAAATGAAAAATTATAGAAATCGTGACCACGGAAACTTTCTACGACAATGAAAAATATCAAATTTAATAACCATCCCAGCATTAGTCGTGTGTTATTCCGTTAACCCTAACTCGCAAACTAAGCGTCTTTTTGGACATCATGTGGGCACCCTACTATGATAAATTTCTTTTGAAACGCTCTTTAAACGTATTACTAAAATTTTATTCCCTAATGTACAAGGTTATGTGGTATCAGTTTCAAAGTTAACATTTTCCCTTTAATTAATGATATGAGACCAAATTTATCCTGCAGTTAAATTGGTTCATCATCTCATAAATTGTTTTAAATTTACCATTTTCCTTGACAAAATCACTTAAGTACATGATACCCTTATCAAGAAATTTTTTATAGAATCATGTCTTTCCTACAATTTTAAGCAAAAAACTGAACCATATGATGCTATCACCTTGTAAAGGTTCAATTTTCTTAGATTTTAATTCAAAAAAAATTTCAATATGTCTCTCCAAAATTTGTTCTTGAGAGGAACATTTCCAATATCTTCTGGATTTAAGTTACAATTGAATATGACGTCAATAGATAGTATATGAAATCAAGGTTGAACTATGCTTTTCCAGGAATTCTCATATGAACAATCTAATAGTTTTCAGAGCCAATGGAATTTTACTGATTTACTATAAGCATATGTATATCAAACTTGTACTAAACTTTCCAGGACCACAGTAAGTGGAAGTTTAGGTGGTTTATTATCCCATAAAAAGTTGAAAATTACTTTATCAATTACAATCGCCTGGATTCGGTAAAATAGACAACAGATATGTAATTTGTGGAATAATTAGACTTTTAATTATAGTCACTTTTCCAAAGAAAGTTAAATTTCTTTTGTTCCAGGATTTCACAATATTTTTAATTTTTTTTGTTTCTTTTCTTCAGAGTTTAAACTTATAAGATATTCCATATTTCATATATTATTCTATATATACTACGATTGATTAAAAAGTATCCATTTTGTTTGCTTTATGCGCTTCTGAGTCCCGACCTTCTATCTTTCTTGGTATACAAGACAACTGAAGATTGCAGGATTATCAGCGTGATGGTATCAGATCGATATAGCAAATAAACACGCGTATTTGAGAAGTAAAAGAAATATGGCCTTTGAATCAAGGGTATTTTGTAAGTAAAATGTACATCTCATAAATTGAAAATGTTTTTTTTTTCGTTATGTAAAATATGATAACAGAAGTTTTTAATAATATTTTTTTTTATTTGTTTTGTTTTATTTGGGTTTGTTTTACGTTTTTCGTTTTTGTTTTTTTTTTATTTTTGCTCTATTTTTGAATGAAAACATTGCAAAAGTGAACAAAAGATTTTTAATGTAATGACTTCAAATCAACAACTCTGTAAAAGTGTTCATTCCAAAAACGAACAAAATAAAAAAAGGAAAAACAAGCGCGGTTAAGACACTGCATACAAACTTCGCTTATTTGTCCTTATATTCACAGTATTTCTTTTATAACACACCACCTAAACAATCATTGACAAGAAAACAACGTCAGAGTTTTTGGCCTTGTAGGTTTCTGTAAAAATTGATTGCCGACTGCCAAATCTTAATGCTTTCCTCAATTTGGTTGGAAATAAAGACTTTATACTTAGAATAAAGTGGAAGTTTTGTCTACGGTCGATGATTTTCTTCAAAAAAGTACTGATAATAAGAATTATCCCACGTCCCCTCTTACATGTAATATCAGAGTTTACACAAAATTGAGTATGCATAGCATTAAAAAACTGGAAATCTTGAAATGCTAGCAAATTTGATAATTTTCCAAATAGTTTCCAAATAATTTTCCTTATAGTAAATTGCGAAAAACAAAGTTAAAAGTTACTGTATGAAGAATAGTTGACAAAATATAGGAATCAAAAACGATATACCCTGGGTCCTTTTGTACTGTTGCTTGACTCTTAAGTCGGAATCGATTGACATGCAGCATATGCATCTGAGACAAAGTTTCTACAAATACGTGGTACAAACAAGCAATAGAACAACGCTTTTATTGTTGTTCTTTATTTTGAATACTCATACCTCACTGCAAGTTCAAGACGGCCCTTACCATCAGTTTGAGCGGAATTCTTTGCTAATTGTCAAACAACGACACATCCATGCTCTTCATTATCCATGAATGCGGGGTTGTAAACAAACATAAAAATTAACTCGATACTGCATGTATTATTATAACCTGTGTAATTTATTTCCAGTCAGACTCATAGAAGACAATCACAACATATAAACAATGTATATACAACCACAGGACACTCATCGAGTTAGTTGCAAGAAAACTTGGCATAATTAAATAGTGAGATGTGGGCACTATAACCAGAATGGTCGAAATAATATTTGAAATTTAGAAAACAATATATTAAATAAATTTGAAAGCATGATAGTGCATCCATGTGAGATACAAATGTACTAGTATTCTCTCAAGATCATGTAAACCACAACTGAGATATAAAAACAGCATACATCTTTAATTAACAGGGGAATCTTTTTACGGACTCCACACTGTACATTTTGTGATCTTTTGTGTCTCTGCTTTTGCCTTCGTATGCATTCAAATAAAAAGAGATAACAGAAAACAAATAAAATGTATGAAAGTTACAATTATATATATCAATCTAAGAGGGAAATGCACAGCTAGGAAAAACTTACGACAAAAGACAAGCGTAAACTTAGTAGTAAGTCTTCCAGGGAAGACATGTGTCGCCTGCGTAATAACAAAATAATATCCTAAGTTCTGTCAAACAGGAAGTAGGTACGCAAGAGATCCCAAACTCTTTTACACTGTGACAGGAATTTTTTGTGACTCTGATCGGCAAAAAATATACTATGTTCGGTCAAACAGGAAGTGGGCATGTGAAAGATCCGAAACTCTATAATACGGTACAGGTCTCCATACGGATACTCCATGCCAAATTGCAAAAGGCTCTCATACATAGTTCCTGAGAAAAATGTGACACAAATTTTTGTGACGCCGACGACGACGCAAGACGACGGATAGTGATCCCTATATATGTCGCCACTGCGTGAACGCAGGCGACACAAAAAACGATAGGAACTCGCGAAAGCCGGACTTCGTACCGGCACTAGCAAAATCAAACAATAAAAATCATGATACAAGTTCTGGGAAAGACCTAATCAATGATTCTTCAAATGATTGACGTTAAAGTTGTATTTCAAATTCTGTCATCATTTATATTTCTGAGAGGGATTGAAATTTTATCCTGTACAGTAGTTTGGTCCAGAAAGTTTTAAAACAATATGTTTGCGATCATAAGCAGCTGTGGTTTGTATTCCGTACATTTTCTCTATGCAATTGTTGTTGCATATGAGGTAATATAAATCGAATGTTGAATATAAGAAAAGTTATTATCTATTTCCTTCGGCTTGGTTAAAAGTCTAGAGATCTAGAGGTTAGAAAATTAGAAAAATTTCTACAAATGCACGACGAAAACAATTACATTAAGTTCCTATATTCCTTTTCAAGACACTGAATTATTAGTGGTATATTCGTTACTCTACTTCCGAATTCATATACAACCCCATAGGTAAAGCCTACCCTACTAATATATATATTTATAGGTCAATGTACAAATATGCAGACGGGTTGTTGATAGTTTCACGTCATACAATTAATGTCACCTTACTGGTAAAAACCCGAATTCCAGGAAAATGCATCTGAATTTAAAATTTAAAGACGAAAGATTGAATTACATGAATTACGCATATAGTTTGCAAAGGACAGATTCACGTTTTCAGTCCGGGTAAAAAAAATAAGTGCAGGTAAGATAAAATTATTCTCAATACACATATTTCATTTAAAACATTTTTCACAACTGTTGATTGAAATTATAGTTTATTTATTTCAACTTCTTCACTTATGTTCTCGCAATATATTTTTATAAGTATTTAACATGTTAAACTCTGACCAAAGGTTTGGATGGAGAATACAATAATTATTGACTGAATCAAGCAATTGGCCACTTGAACGACACATATTTAAAAGTCAGGTAGATTCGCGAAAACTGATGGCAGTTCAGATTTTAATGTCAGATATAGTCGTGTTTTGGGAGTATTGCTCCTCAATTTGAAAATAAATGTGATTTCATATAAAGTAACCGTCAGTCAAAAGAACGAACACTCCATGGACAAAGGTAACATCGGAAACACTAAGAAACAAGGACATCACTTGAGTACGGGACAAAAAAGAAAAAAGAAGACAAACACACCGACGAACAACATATAAATGTGATATATTGCTAGAAACTGAAAATGGAGTAATCAAAACCAAAACAGAAAAAAATAGGTTGATGATCTCATTTTTGAGATATAAGTAATTGAAAATTTGGCGGGGACTACAATCCTCTGAATTTTTCATTTGTTTAACATTAGCAAGGTGTGGACATAATTGCATGTAAAAATAAAAAGAATTCAATGATTTTTTCCCGAATTCTCATTAATATGGATAAAAATGACGGGATCAAAAAAATGTAATGCTTTTAAATGGATAAAACCAGAAGAGTCCGAAAATCTGACAGAAATACATGTACCAAAACATGAGTAGTGAACCTTAAATACATGTTTGCTGGTGATTTGTTTTTTTTAAGTTTTTTTGTTTTTGTTCTAAATAATTATACTGTTAAACTGTTTTGACCCCCTTCTCTTTTGCCATATTTCTACAATTGTTTGGCGTTGTTCTTTTATTAATGGCACAATTGGAAGCGGGATTGGAAGACCATATTTAGTTTCAGAAAAAGGGACAAAATGAAGTATTTTTTGGCGTTAATTTTCGCAACAAACCTGGGAATTAACAAATCTTGTATAAGGTACGGGACAGTTTGTTGAAAATTACAATAGCAATTAATTTTACAAAAGAAACTTTCTTAATCAAAGGAAAAATACAACAATATAATTATTTAAATTTATACATCAGATGGTCACCCCATCACGTCTTTATTTATATCTTTATGTTCCGGTTGTAAAGTATCATTTTTAAAATAGGACATTCTTTGGTTTATATTTCACCATATCTTCTATTAACTTTAATAGATCTATTATCTTCTATTAATAGAATTTGTCATACTTCTGTATGTATGATACTGACACAATCTTTTGTACTATGATGGTATCGATATCAGTCACGGAAACTACACTTTATTACAGCCTAAAAAATTGTATCAAAAGTAATGTATTATTTCAATAACTGAGAAAAAAATACACACAAAAAGTATAAATGCATGTCAGAAATAACTTTGATATATACTAGACACAAAAAGAAACGATTCCATTGTAGCTCACCTGGCCAAAGGCCATGTGAGCTTTTGCCATCACTCGGCGTCCGTCGTCCGTCCGTTATCTTTTATTTAAAGATCTTCTCCTCTGAAACTACTGAGCCAATACTAACCAAACTTGACCTGAATCATCACCAGGGTATGTTCTGTCATGTTTGTGATTTTTTTGTCCGTAGACCAAACAACATGGCCACTGTTGCTAAAAACAGAACATAAGGGGTAAATTGCCGTTTTTTTGCAAATTACTCGAAAACCGTTACAGATATCAAAAATCTGACACGGGGTAAAATGATCTACCCGCACTGCAATTTTGAAGAATATCCAATAAACTGTCTTAGTGTAATTGCCCCTTTTCCGTAAATTTTTTGTTTTTCTTTTTGGTTACTTTTTGTCTTATATATTGAAAATGGAAGAAGTTTTAAAAACAAAAATGGATAGCATAGTGAGATCCACATGTCCTGCATTTTTGAAGAAAATCTGACGACCCACCTAGGAGTTATGACCCCTTTTGCTTTGAATTTCACGATTTTTTTTTACTTTTTTACTTTTATTTCTAAAACTGTTTGAGATGGAGGTTAAATGTGCAAAAGCGTTGAGCTTTTCCAGGACTACAATTTCTACATATGTCCCGCAGGTTAGCATCTCATCCAAGTTGGCTGTCAGTAGGGAACATAGTTTAACATAGGACCCAATGGGAAATGTATTCAAAGATCTTCTCTGAAACCACTGAGCCAATGAGGACTAAATCTTGTCACAATAGTCCCCAGGTGGTCCCCTTTAAAGTTTTTGATTTTTTTTTGTTGCACCTTATCCAGGATGGCCGCCAGCATGGAACATAGTTTAACATGGGAAATGCATTCAAAGATCTACTTAACCAATTGGAACCAAACTTTGTCATAATAGCCCTTGGATGGTGTCCAATAAAGTTTGTGATTTTTATGTTCGCACCTCATCCAAGAAGGCCAGCGTGGAACTTAGTTCAACATAGTGACCCTATGAGAAATGCATTCAAAGGTCTTTTCTCTTGAAACCACTATAATAAAATAGGAACCAAACTTGGATACAATTGTCTTTGGCTGGTCCACTCTAAAGTTTGTGATTTTTATGTTTGTACCTCATCCAAGACGGTCGCCAGCACGGAACATAGTTTAACACATGAACCTATGTGAAATGCATTTAAAGATCTTCTCTGAAACTACTGAGCCAATTAGAACCAAACTTGATCACAATAGTCTTTAGGTGGCCCCTTTGAAAGTTTGTGATTTTTATGTTCATACCTTATTCAAGATCGCTGCCAGCGGAGAACATAGGGACCCCATGGGAAATGCATCCAAAGATCTTGGTAAGATTGGTAACAATAGTCTTTGGGTTGTCCCCTTTAAAGTTTGTGATTTTTACCTTTGTACCTCATCTAAGATGGCCGCCAGCGCGAAACACAGTTTAACATAGTGACCCTATGGGAAATGCATTCAAATGTCTGTTCCTGAACCTACTGAGCCAATTGAAACCAAACTTGGTTACAATAGTCTTTAGGAGATCCCCTTGAGATTTTATGGTCTTTATATTTATACCTCATTCAAGATGGCCGCCTGCAGGTAACATAGTTTAACATAGGGACCCTATGGGAAATGCATCAAAAGATCTTCTCCTCTGAAACTACCAAGCCAACTTGAACCAAACTAGGTCACAATAGTCCTTGGATGGTCCCCTTTAAAGTTTGTGATTTTTACGTTCGTATCTCATCAAAGCCGCCAGCATTGAACATAATTTAGCATAAGGACCCTATGGGTAATGCATTCGAACCTATTGAGCCAATTTGAACCAAACTTTGTTACAATTGTCTCTAAATGGTCCCTTTCAAAGTTTATAATTTTTATGTTTGTACCTCATCCAAGATTGAAAATGTAACATCTGGTGAACTGAGTTATAGTATAAATGGGTGGTCTTTTGGTGACAATGAATAAAACCAGTCACCAGGTAAGCGAGAAAGGGTCATGTGAGCCTGTAGTTCTATTCCAATATGTTTAACCCGTATAATGAAACTGTCTATAAGTCTTATATAAGTAAAAGGAATACATAGACAATTTTATTCATGAAGAATTCTCGAAATATATGGAATGATGACGTCACAAGACGCCATTAAATTTTGATATCTATTTATCAAAAAATTGAATTTTTATGGAAAATGCTTTGATAAATGTTTAAAATGAAAAGGTTATTTGATCTCGAAAGTGTGGCAAACAAAGGTGTACCGAAAAAAAAATGAAAATGCTTTAAATCCATTTTTAAAGTTATTTTAAAAAAATCCAATTTTCACCAAAAAAATTCTCACAGCCAATTAATTCGTAAAACTTCTCATTGTAAATCTTTATCAATACATAGATATTTGCATACATTTCTGAGTCGATTCTTACACTAATGTTTCTAAAATGTCGAAGAAATCCCGACTGTGCCGTGAAAAGTGGCTTTGACGTTGTCGTATGAGATTTTAAAGTCTTTGAAAAATGGAAGTTCCGGTTCCAGTTTTTGCCGTGTTAACTTCCGGCATGAGAATTGTAAGTTCCGGAATTGCGAAACTTGCGGGAAACCTCTGTTTATTCAAACTGCGATGTGACATCTCACATTATTTTGCGAAACATGACATTTTCTTAATCGCAATAAACATTATTGGTCTTCTTTCAGATTAAATTATGTATGTAAATGATTGTACTCTAGCGAAAAACAGTTGTCAGTCGTGATTTAATCATTTATAAATAGGCTTACTCCCCTTTTGGGTCGTTGTCTCTTTGACACATTCCCCGTTTCCCTTCTTTTTCCTATTATAGAACTCTTGTATTTCGATACATTATTTTATCAACATGGGATTGTTAGAAGCATCCCTCATTTTGAGTCTTTTGATTCAACCAGGGACTACTTAGTTATATGATTATACTAAAGCGTTAAGCGTGATTATTAACTTTGAGGGGGAATAGAATTAAAAGAAAATGATTGCATTGCATAAAGAAATCTATTCAAAATTCCTTCCAATTTAGGGGCTTGAACCTGATGACAGTTTGTTCACCTTAAACAGACAGAAAAATAATGGCCAAAATAATTTGGTTATTATAACTAACAAATGACGGCTTTGAGAAATATGTCAAATATGGCTCAAACTTTTTGGCTTTGCTAAAAGTGGCAATGAAAAATGATGACCCTCAATGGTTATATGGGTTGATTTACTTAAGTCTTGCAAATGTCATAGCTATGGTAAAATGTTGATGAAAACTCTGACAAAATATTCTTATTTGTAAGTTGGCTGGGTCATAAAATGTCATTCCTTATTCTTACAGATTTCATGGTTGTGGAAATAGGTGCAATTAATAATCATGATCATTTATGGCTATCTGTTGTCACTTCGGGTCATAAAATGCACTTTGGGTCATAAAATGTCATTCTGACCTTATGCTTGCAGATTTCTTGGCTGTGAAAATAGTTGCGATGAATAGTTATGATCATTTATGGCTATCTGTGGTCAGGTTGGTTCTAAAAATATTCTGACCATATGCTTGCAGATTTCATGGCTGTGAAAAAAAGTTGCAATTAATAATTATGATCATTTATGGATAGCTGTTGGTTCTAAAAATATCATTCTGACTCTATGCTTGCAGATTTCATGGCTATCAAAATAGTTCCGATTAATAATTCTGATCATTTATGACTATCTGTGGTCAGGTTGGTTCTTAAAATATCATTCTGACCCTTTGGTTGCAGATTTCATAGCTGTTAAAATAATTGCGATTAATAATTATGATCATTTATTACTATCTGTGGTCAGGTTGGGTCTTAAAATAACATCTGATCCAATGCTTGCAGATTTCATGGCTTGTGAAAATAGTTGCTGATCAAGATTAAAAATTATGATCATTTATGGATATCTGTGGTCAGGTTGGATCTTGAAATATCATTTTGACCCTATGCTTGCAGATTTCATGTCTGTGAAAATAGTTCCGATTAATAATTGTGATCATTTATGACTATCTGTGGTCAGGTTGGGTCTTTAAATAACATCTGACCCCATGCTTGCAGATTTCATGGCTATGAAAATAGTTGCGATTAATAATTATGGTCAGTTGTGGCTATCTGTGGTCAGGTTGGTTCTAAAGATATCATTCTGACCCTATGCTTGCAGATTTCATGGCTGTGAAAATAGTTCCGATTAATAATTATGATCATTTATGGTTGTCTGTGGTCAGATTGGGTCTTAAAATATCATTCTGACCCTATACTTGCAGATTTCATAGCTGTTAAAATAGTTGTGATTAATAATTATGATCATTTATGGCTATCTGTGGTCAGGTTGGGTCTTAAAATATCATTCTGACCCTTTGCTTGCAGATTTCATGGCTGTGAAAATAGTTGTGATTAGTAATAATGATCATTTATGGCAAACTGCAGCCAGGTTGAGTCATAAAATAGATATTTTGACCTTAATACCTAATACTGACCATTTAAGTTCTGTGTTGGTTGGATGGTAATAATGGCCTTAGCTTTTCCTAAAAACAGAAACAACCATAGAAGTTACAGGATTTCAAGGAAATATAAATACGTCGAATTCATTTAATACTGATTTGAATTATTTTATTATAGAAATAATCATAATTTTACCCGCACATAAAAATTACAGACAATTTGTTNNNNTAAATATACATAAAAGATGTTGCCCTGTTGATGTGTTTCTGCTTACTGGTTGTCTACAAGTGCATAAGTTTTGCACCTTTTTTAAATAAAGTTGTGTCTCAATACTGTAAATCAATTTACTACAGAACTTAATTGATCCCCCTATCCCCGTCAACCTCTGATAACTTTTTTTCTCTCGTCAACTTATAATTTGTAAACAATTTGTGAATTTGTATGTCATTGTATTGTTTATATTTTGCTTTAACCCGTTGGGGTTTATTTGTGCAAATAAATAAATAAATAAATAAATATAATATTTGGTTTGTCATGTGAATACTTTTTACAGCTGAATAAAGCATTTGGTACCTCTAATCAAGCACTAACGTTTCAAAACTTATTTTTAAATATTTCCGTCGTACGCCGCATACTTTAAAATCTCATAGTCTTTAAAATCTCATAACCCCCGTATGAGATATGCAAGTACATTACAAAAACCGGAAACGGAACTTGCAGTTTTTTTAGACTTTAAAATCTCATACTACAGCGTTCACGAAATTATCCGTGAAAAAACGAAATTGTGCCTTTAGTTTTTAACTATTTTTCTTGGTTTTAGATCTTGGCTTTAGACATACAGCTAATCAGGCCATACTTTCTGGTCTTGGACTTACGCTCGCAAATTAATCTCAAAACCAACATGTTCATGAAATTTTGGCATATTCCGAATTAAAGATTTCAAACAAACTTATTCATGGAGTCCTTACGACGTTTGATGACATCTGTCAGATTTTTTTTCTGCAGTATAACTTTTATACACCTCATTTTTTATTGTAACAATCAAATGATCAATTTTTCCTCAATTTTTTATAATTTTAAAAGTATTTCTAATATTGGTATCGTTTCTTTTAATGGATAGTATATATTTACACATGTAGGTATAACCATTTGATAAAATATGCCTCATAAAATGAGGGGCACTTAGACAATGTATAAGTAAGAAATCCAAATTATTAAGTTTTTTTTTCATCTAGTATAATAAGGAATATTGTACCATGATGTCATTAAATATAATGAGATATCCTGCATTAATACTGCTTTTTAATAATCTATAAGTAGGGTCAAGTTTTCTTACGACTGACTCGATAAGCGCCCTGTGATTGTTTATATGTTGTGATTGTCTTCTGTTGGTCTTTTTGTCGGGCAACGGATGACAGCGATTGTAAGAACACTTTGCAAGTTAATTTTATGCTTGTTGACAATCCCACATCCATGGCATGAAAAAAGATGAATGTAGCGTTGCTCGTTATCTAGAAATTCATTCCGCTCAAACCGGTGCTTGGAGCAATCTTGAACGTCCTGTGAGATATGTGCAAAGCTCATTGTTGAAGACCCCCAAAATGAAGAACAACAATAAAAGCGATGTTCCATTGCTTTGTTTTGCCATGTGCTTATAGGGCCTTAGTATCATGTGCATTTAGTCCATATCATTTCATTGATTATCAAATTCCTGGAGGACCCACACCTAAATGTTATCAAATTTCAATATAACATATGGTACAAATACTAGTAAGTAATAACCCATCGGGCATTCGCCTCCAGGGTTATAACTACTACTTGTACACTATGGATGATACAGCATGCTCACGCAATATTCTCTCTCTCTATATATATATATCATGATGGATTAAAAATATGCATTGTATTTTTATTAATGCACTATCTTTCTTGGAGTACAAGAATATTGAAAACTGCAGGGTAATGAACAATATATAAGGTCTCTGACCGAAACTAAACAGGTACATTTACGAAGTAAAATAAATGTGGTCTTTAAATCAGGAATACAAAATAATATATGCATATTTTCTAACAATTCTAGTGTAAGGTAAACATGAAAAGAAAATGCAAACCTAGGAGTACTTCATAAACACTAATAACGTTAACATATGTTTTTATTGTTCTTTGTGGTTTTAGAAAACACATGTAACTAAAGATTCCTTTTTACCTTGTACTGACATGATCGTTTCGTTCAGTTGTCTACAGCCTTTCAACACCAATAATTTTTGCTGATTTCTACCACACACTACCACAATAGACGACTTTCCACTACGTGAATTTTACCGGAAAATTTTGACGTCACAATATAGATTTTCCAACGTCACAATGTAAAGTTACGCATTTTGCGCCGATTGACTCCAGGTCAACAGGCGCAATTCATTCATAAAAAGAAGTAAGAAAGTGGTCTATGGAATGGGATGTTTGTAGCGGCATTGTTGCACCGATTCAACTCGTTATATCTGTTGTTTGTAAAAAGTCAGGAACATTGCGGTTTATCATTTTTTCCGTTGGTTTGCAACTACTTTCTCTTTTTGATTGATTGATTAGTTAGAGTTTAACGTCCAATGAGCAATATTTCAGCTATATCAGGACGAGAACAAGTTAATCAATTCAAAACAAATTGTAAGTAAAAGAAGAAAGAAATAAAGGTGGAAGGGACAACCGGGGCAACGACTTTTGATTGCCACTGGAAAAGGGGAGAAATGGGTAGGGGCAGGAAATTTAGCCTTCTATACGACACCCAGTGCGTCTGCTCTCTTTAGAGAAATATAGAAGGGGTCCTTATACTGCATGGAGCGTGGCGTTTCTCCACACAGTTTGGCTACAATGGTTCGCGGTCAGGCTTTCCGTATTATGACCTGACTACCCCGCAAAGACAGGGCATTCCCCTATCCACCACCTGGGGACGCGCCCGGCAGCTCTGTAGCCAAAGCCCCTGAAAACCTATTCAGGTGCCGGGTTTCTCTTTTTGTCATTTTTATTTCGACCAATTTTGTTCGGTAATACGGTCTGTAAGTCTCGTACAATTTTGAAACTTCCGGGTTCAATTTTTATACCCGGAAGTTGCATTTTGCACGACGTTCTAAACAAAAAATTAAACGTCATAATACTTCAACATCATCTTTTGACGGGAGTCGTTTTCAAATTTCAATTTGATCGTGATTTCTAGGTGTCACATGACGAGACTTACAGACCCTATTATGTTATTACCCTCATTTATATCCTTTAAATAAATAAATCTGGATTCTGAAGTATCCATTACTTGAACGCGTAAAACCATTGGAATATGTTATGTATCTTTTTATCATACAGAAGTAACAATGGAAGTATATAGAGAAAAGACACATGGAACAAAGTCTTTACGAATACATTGTAAAACTAAGCTATTGAACAACCATTTTATTGTTTTTCGTCATCTTTAACTCATTTCAATAATGAGCTTTCTTAAAACCTTATAGTAAGTTCAAGAGACGACCATTTTTGTCCTACACATATTGAGGTATACTTGCAGATTTTATAGGTATTTTGTGCTCGTAATACACAGAAATTACATAAGGCACTCAAAAGGTTAATCTAGTCCAATACTGTGCAGACCAAAATCACGAAACTACAATTTCATATTTATGAAGAAATTGTAGTCTTTTTTATCTGAATTGTTAATCATCTGTTTTCTTTTAATAACAGAAATGGGTCGCATCATTGTAAACATTGCTAATGGAAGTGTCGGAGACATTTGGTGTAAATTGAATGCTGACAAACGCCAGATAACAAGTGAAGCAGTTAACGCTGGGATCAAAACTAATGCTTTGGCAGGCGTTAACGCAGGAGTGAAAGGCGGAAGAACTGTTAGTTATGAATGGAGTTCGCCGTCAGAAGCTGGATACACAAAGGTTGGTTCAGGAAAAGTTCTGAAATTCTCTCAAATTGCTGATGGAGGTTGTGTTTACCTTAGTATAACGGGGGAAAATAATGATCAAATTTGTGACAACTACGTTTTGACAAGTAATGAAAATGTAATAGTGGATATCGATTGCGATATAAAAATTGCAGATAAAGGCAATGTTTTATCTTCAGCAATAAATACACTTGTAAAAGGACGACGTCAGAATAAATGGATTGATGAAGATCGAATCGACCATAAAAAAGTCCTGAAGATACAAAAAGCGGAACAAAACTTGGAGAGCAAGTCAGAAAAATTAGCCATCGTCGACCAAGATGACGACGAAGATGAGGACGAACAAGATGACGACGAAAAAGAGGACGATGAAGAAAACAACAAAGACGAGGACGCACAAGATAACAACAAAAAAGAGGATGCACAAGATGACAACAAGAAAGAGGACGCACAAGAGGACAACAAGAAAGAGGAAGCTCAAGATGACAACAAAGCAGAGGACAAACAAGAAAATGACGACAAAGCAACACAAGACGCCGATAATATTGATAAGAAGCAAAGTCCTGATGAAAACGAAAACAAAGAGAAAAATGATCTAGAAGAAGAATGTGGCTTTGATGAAAAAGACAAAAGCAACGCATCGTAAATGAGTATTCTTCAATCATTGATTTTGAACTAAGCTTAGTTTTGCTGGTTAATAACTCCTTAGTATTACGTGAAACTGCTAAATTCCAATGATGTATTAACTATATGTGGACTAAGAGCATAGCTTGAATGTAAAATGAATCCATAATAATTGTCTTTTAAAATTAGCATTTTTTTTTCTTTTTTTTTTAACAGAAAATAATGATTTATTAACACATGAATAACAACGAAGGGATAATTAAGGGAATCAAAACATACATGTAAGTGTTTTCTCTTTTATCCTTTCTTCATTAATATGTAGCTCAACCGAGATAACTAACAAGAGAATTTATTTGAAGAGACATTTGAATGCCCCATTTTAATTTTTTTGTTTTTTGTTTTTTTTTGTTTTGTTTTGTGGAATGTTTACTTCTAGTGCTTTTCAGGCATACGTTGTCCGTTATATTCTTTGTTTGGTCCTGATCAGTTCATCTACATAGGACCTCTATTTCTCATTCATTTATTAAACTTCCTGTATACGCTTAACTAGAGAGTTCCATTTTTTACAAATATGTATTTGAATTAAAAAAAAATAGTATTAATGGTGCATTACATGATACCCCGAAACGTTTCACAAAATTTTAAACTTAAAAGGGGCATAACCCCAGAACCATGTGTACCGCTTAAACCAAAATTACACTTTGCCTATGTTTTTGGTAAACAATTTAAATACCAAGTTTGAAGATAGTATGTTATTTCATTCAAAGTTATGAGAAGGAAACCCTAAAATTTTCAAAATTTCAAAGTTTCAAGGGGTATAGCTCCAGAACCCCTTAGACCTCTGAACTCAAAATTGAACTTGGTCTGAAATTTGTGGAAAGCAATTTACATACCAACTTTGAAGACAGTATGGTATTTCGTTCACAAGTTTTCCGTCGAAAATCTTAAAATTTGCAGTTTCAACGGACATAACTCCAGAACCCCTTGGACTTCTGAACCCAAAATCGAACTTGACTTGTGTTTTGTGGTAAACAGCTTACAAAACTAAATTTGAAGACCTTGCATTATTTCGTTCACAAGTTATCACTTGGAAACCTTCGGGGAACGGACGGAGAGACAGACGCACGGACGGACACAAGACTGAGGGTATCACATAATACCTCGCCACTACGTGTGCCGGGTATAGAAATTAACGCTTGTTACCGAAAGCTTCGCAATTGCATTTTTAGTTCACCTGGCTATGCCAAGATGAGCTTTTGTCATCACTTGCGTCCGTCGTCCATCTGTCCGTAGTTAGCTAACTTCCAAAAATCTTCTCTTAAACCACTGTACCAAATGGAACCAAACTTCAACTGAATCATCACGTGGTTATCTAGTTTCAAATTTGACATTTTGTATGTCCTACGTCAAACAACGTGTCCGCCGTCACTGAAAATAAAACATAGGGGTTGGAAAATAACTCGAAAACCGTCACAGATATCAAAAATCTGACAGATTTTAATCATGATCAGCATGACAAGATCTACCCACCCTAAATTTTTAAGGAAAACTGATGAACCATCAAAGAGTTGCCCTTTTCCATATAATTTTTTACATTTTGATGTGCAGACAAAGCTTCTAATAACAGACTGTCGGTTTTATCCAAACTTGGTCACGTCACGACAGTCCTGTATAGGTCCCCTAATCCGCACTTCATCCAGATTGCCGCCATAGAGTAACTAAGTTTAACATCGTACCCTTTAGGAAAACACATTCAAAAGTTGGAAGCAATAGTGCTTAGTTTGACCCCTTTAAAATTTGTCCGCAAAGTCTACCTTCTAGCAAAGATGGCCCCCACCAGGGAGCATTATTTAACATTTGCCCTATGGGAAAGCATTCAAAGATTTTCTGCTCTGAAACAACAAAGCCAACTTGGTTATAAAAGTTCTTGGGTGATCCCCTTTAAAGAATATGTTTAGTTAGTCAGCACTTCATTTGGCAACGGGGAACTTAAGTTAATATTCTACCTATGGGAAATCACATTCAAAGATCGTCTCCTCAAAAACTTTTAGGCCAATTGAAACCAAACTTTGTCACAATAGTCTTTAGTCATGTTAGATGGCTCCGTTTCAAAAATGTTTCCGCAAGTCCGCATTAAATCCATAATTGCTGACAGTGGGGAATATAGTTTAACATTGGACCCTGTGAGAGAGCATTCAAAGATTTTGTCTTCTGAAACAACAAAGCCAATTGGATCCAAACTTTGTCACAATATACAGTCATTGGAATCCCCATGGGAACTTACTGTGCACCTCTCCTTGGAGATATTTTTCTAATCTATAACGAATGGGACTTCATGTAAAAACTACAAAATAGAACAGTACCAAACAGTGATCAACTTATTTCAATGTTCAATAATAACAGCAAGTATAATGACAATATTTTTACTATTGACAATCCCCAGTTTTAAGATTATGTCGATATCATTTACCTATAAGAATTGAAACTTAATAAAGAAAACAATGATTTTAATACAACCTTTTTTTGGATCTTAGTTCCATCACTGAATCTTGTAAAATAAAAAAAAATCGACAAAGGGATAATTTTTATCTCACTATTAATGCTTTTCAGTTTCTTGACGGCAACGTTCCTCTAGCTCCATCCTTATTGGGCGAACTTATCTCAACTTGTACGATTTGCTCGCGTTTGCTACCCTTGACAATTTTAATGAGCGTATCCTTACTCTCATATCCAAACTTTTACAACAGATATCATAAATTATTAAGTACATTTATGGAATTTTACAAAAGATATGAACATTTGAAATAAATAAAATGTAAATATGACGTGACTCATAAACAGTTTATTACAAAGGGCATTTCTCATCCTCGATTTTATGGAAATGTTTTTCAAATAATCCGTAAACTGATAAAATATCCAGAAAAGGCTGAGACGCATCATTAAAGAAGCAAAGATAACAGGAAACACTTACAATGGCCGAACATTACAATCGCATGCCACAATCCACCAGGGAACTGCACACGAAAAACAATAAAATGAAAAATGACAAACATAATCAACGATAGGAACTCGGGATAGCCGGACTTGGTACCGGCACTAGCGACAGCTAGCGGTAGGGTTAAACCGGTTTATGGGTACCCAAACCTCCCCTTTCTCTATCCCGTTTCCCTATAGTGTAATAAACATACAAATAAAACCCAATATAGGTAGACCACAAACTCCAAGATCACAATCTCGAACAAGAAAGAACAAGACAAAACGTAATTTAGAAAGATGGGTCAGGGAGTGCTCGTCGCTAAACTGCCGGCTAGCTCAAGGAGCCTAGTCTGCTGGTCAAACACTGTCGCACTACGGAATATTAATCAAATTCAAAACTTTCCGAAGGGTTTGGTTAAGAATCGTCATGGATTTCAGTAGAAATCGGCAGTATCAGTGAGAGGCCAGTATAATTGTAAAATCTTCAGGTCATTGGATCCCAAAGCCAGCTTAACTGAATCATGAAGAATATCCGGTCAATATCCCCTATTACGTAAAGAATGTAAGTTACGTCCCAGTTTTTCTGCATTTTTTATCAGTTTTTGACATTATTGAACAACATTTCCGTAAAAACGAGGGTGAGAAATACCCTTAGTAATAAGCTGTTTGCGAGTCGCATTATATTTACATATCAAATGTTCATATCTTGTATAAAACTTCTTAAATGCGTTTATCAATTTATTAAATCTGTAACCTTGTAAAAGTTTGGATGTGATAGTAAGGTTACGTTCATTAAAGTCGTCAAGAGTAGAACAGACGCGTGCGAATCGTACCAGTTGAGATATATACACCCCGTATGATGGAGCTACAGGAACGTCGCCATCAAGAAAAGGGAAGTTAGTAATGGTGAAATCAAAATCATCCCTTTTATCGAAAATTTTAGTTTTAATTTTTCCAGAGTCAACGATGATAGTTAGATCGAGAAATGGGCAGTATTTAGAATCATTGTTAGCTTTATTAAGTTTCAGTTGTTGGGGGTAAATGAGATCGACATAGTCTAAAAACTGGGGATTGTCAACAGTAAGGATATCGTCGATATACCTGCTGTTATCGTTGAAAATTGAAATAAGTTGATCACTGTTTTGTATGGTTCCAGCCTGTAGTTTTTTTATAAAGTCCTGTTCGTAACAGAACAGGAAAAGATCTGAATGAGAGGTGCACAGTTTGTACCCATTGGAATTCCAATGACCTGTTGATAGACGATGTTGCCAAAACGAACAAAAATGTTGTCTAGCAAAAGATTCACTGCCTTAATTATGTCATCGCATGTCCAGGAACAATGATTTTTGTAACTGGTGTTAGAGAAGAATCCTTGCTTTTTAGCTTACCTGGCTATACCAGGGTGAGCTTTTGCCATCACTTGGCGTCCGTCGTCCGTCGTCTGTCGTCCGTCGTCCGTCCATCCGTCCGTCCGTCGCAAACTTTTCTTCAAAAATCTTCTCCTCTGAAACCACATGGCCAATTTAATCCAAACTTGGCCTGGGTCATCACCAGGGTATGTAGTTTAAAAAATGTGTTCGGTTAGTTCGAGGACCAAACAACATGGCCGCTGTTACTAACTAGAGGCTCCCAGGAGCCTGTATCGCTCACCTGGCTTTCAGTTGCCAAAATCGTTGTTACATTGTAAATTATATAGTTTATCATCAGTCTCTCAAACTTTAGTACCTCGAACACCACCACAGTATTTAAAGTCTGATCATGTTTTACTATATTTCTTTGTTGGGCTTTTTTGACAAAAAATGTTCTTGCTAAGGACCACATTCAACACCAATTTTAAAATAGAACAATTTTGAACATCAGTTTTGAAGTCGCAACATCAACAACAAACAAGATGGCGACCATGAATGTCTAGTGAAAATTCGGCAGTGTCTTTTTGTGCTGTATGGCGTAATATATAGCTGCTATGATTGTAATTTTTGGTTGATATAGCAATATTTTATCTTGGAAATATGGAGAAAAATTTTGTGTACGTTTAAATTGTAAAATAACTGACTTATATAGTATTTGAAAATTGTCAACAAAGAACAAAGGACAAAGGAGATCGATTAATCATTTGACTATTGACTACAGTTTACTGGTTATTTGTTTACATTGAAATTTTGGATACTAACTATTGAATCGATAGGTGAGTCTGATAAAAAATGTCTTCAACACGTTAGTCTGATAAAAAATGTCTTCAACACAACAACAAACGCAAACACAGACTCAGATCACCAGTTTTATTTCCTCTTCAACACCAGTGTCTCAACCGTCAAATACGACAACTGAAGAACCTAACAAATCTACTGAAACAGTGCCAATGTCTTCCGAATCTGTATTTGAAAAAGACAGCAGTAAATCATCTGATTTTAACCCTGCAAAACGTAAACACACCTGTCTTTCTAGCTCCTCTGACCATAGTGTATGCATTGAAAATGAACTTGATGAAATTAAACAAACAATGAAAAATATATCCAAGAAGTCGGACCTAAAAATTATTGTAACAGAAATATTTCAGCAGTTGCCTGAGAGTTTAAAAAAAGAAATCAGAAAAGAGGTAACGGCGAAGATAAAATATGAAACTGAGAAAATAAAGACTGAACAAAAGATCAAGATTTCAGAGCTTCAAAGTAAACTAGACTCTGTTCAGTTTGATAATGCAAACCTTCTTGAAAAAAATGCTGCACTACACACTGAAGTGAGAAAGTTGAAGGAAGAAGTAGATGTTGTTGGTAGGCTCGCTACAGAGAGTCTTCGGCTAGGAAACTGGAATGAACAGTACTCTAGAAAGAAAAACATAAAAGTTTATGATCTACCTGAAAACAGAGATGAAAAACTACCTCAAACACTTCTACATGAACTGAAAGACAAAATCAAAATATATAGAGATCCAGAAGAAGTTGTTGCAATGCATCGCATTCCTGGTAAAATTGGCTCTCCTAGACCGGTTCTCATTAAATTCCTTCGGGTGGACACAAAAATCTCGCTACTGCGTAGGAAGAAGGACATATCAAAAGCCCTTTAATGGTCATGTATTTGGAACAGACGAAGAAGGCAAGAGACACCGTTTCGATATTTTCGATGAAATTGAAAATAAACTTAAATAATTAATTCCTAACTTGTTATTTCCTAATATGTTAAACTGACATTATTTTAATCAGTTTCTTCATTTATTACCTTACTTAAAAATGTATATGTGTTAATTCACATTTCCATGCATTTTTTGTAATATATTTCAACTGTGTATTGTAAATATTTACATTTTATTTTGACTGAAAAATTGTTGTCAATTTTCCGGATATTTTTTATATCAGATCAAACCGTTTTATTTTTAAATCGTTTATTTACTTCCGGTTTTGTCAACCTGCACATGTTTAAGATATGCCAGATATAAAATCGTCGTGGTAAGTCCAATTCATGCCTACAAACGATACATTTATAGTAGTAAGTAAGGCGCAGTGTTCAGAATAGTGACATCACAGTGATATTGTGGTTGTGAAATTAAGCTTACAAACGATATGTGTCTATGACTCGAGTCATACCTTGCTTGGTCCCGATCCCAATGTACCATAAAGAACTTCCATTTTCTCCTCCAATCCTGAACTGAGGAGTCGGTAACTTGGTTTTGACTTTTCCATTGTTTACAAATAGATTATGGTCATTCATTTTATTAATCTCCTCCTTCTTAGACCTCTTTCCCAATCAATGTATACATACATGTACATGTATCATGTTGGTTCTATATACTTCATGTACATTACAATATTCTTAAAATGCATTGATACATTTGTTATACTGTTTTGCCATTGAATTGCGCATTGTATAAAATGTACATACATGTACATCCAATGTGGTGATCAATTCCATTTTACAGTTCAAAAACTATCACAAACTGTATTTAAAATATCTAAAGTAGTACAAAAATTAATTATGGACATGAATGATATGTGATGTCCGAAAATACAGTTCAAGTCGACACATATTTAGTGTACAGTGTGATACCCGTCCCTAACATATATCATGCAATGTTTACCACAAATTCATAGTGTATGTACATGCAGGTTGCTTTTGCAAATTTCCATATTAAATGTTTCACGTAAGAAAGCAACGACAGCGAAGCATAGTACATTTTTTGCGTACAAATTTTTTGCGTGTGTGTGTATGTGATGAGGTCATTTTCTCAGGGACTATAAGTGGTAGGTCAATGATATTTAGTATATAGATGGTCTTGAGTAGTACATGTACATGACAGTCTGTCATATGACTTTTGGCTATGACCTCAATTTTACGGCCTAGTGAGCATGTTAATTTTTTTGTGCTTAGTTTAGTTTCTCAGTAACTATAGTAGTAGGCTAATGATATAGGATACGTAGGTTGGTCTTGGGAAGTACATGACAGTCCGTCATATGGCTTTTGTCCTTGACCTCAATTTTATGGTCTAGTGAGCATGTTAAGTTTTTGTTGATTAGGTCATTTTCTCAGTAATTTTAAGTGGTAGATCAATGGTACATGATACATGTATATCGTTTGGTCTTGAGTAGTACAAGACAGTTTGCTATACTGGTTTTGTCTGTGACCTCAGTTTCATGGTCCAATGAACATGTTAAGTTTTTGTGCTTTATTTAGTTTCTTAATAACTATTAGTGGTAAGTCAATGATATATCGTATGTAGGTTTGTCTTAAGTAATACATGACAGTCTGTCATATTGTTTTGTCCTTGACCTCAATTTCACGGTCTAGTGAGCATTATTGGGTTTCGTAATTAGGTTTTTTCTCAGTAACTATAAGTTGTAGGTCAATCATATTTGATTTACATGTATATATAGGTTGGTCTTGCATAATATATAGACAGTCTGCAAGAAGGCTTTTGTCTGACCTCAATTTCACGGTCCAGTAATCATGTTAAGTTTCCTAGTGTCTATTAATGTAAGGTCAATAGTATTTGAAATGCGGGTTTGTCATAGATGAAACATGTCAGCATGCTATCATGCTTTAGGCCTTGACCTTTTTTCACAGTCTAGTGTACATGTTTTGGTTTTTCAGTATATATCAGTGGTAGTCACTTATATGTGGCATTATGGTTTTTGGGCAATATATAACAGTCTGCTACATTGTTGTTGTCATTATCATTTATCTTAATTTCATAGTCTAGTGAACATGTAATATATCCTGATTTAGTCAGTTTTAGTTTTCACGTGACCAAGTAGGTGAGACATGAATTTGTGTCCACACTTGTGTTAAATCTATGTTGTTTTCTAATATATGCATCTTGTTGGATATGTACTGCGGTAGGATATGATCATATAACCTTAACCTCTAGTTCAGGGCTCAATAGCTCAATATATTTTTTTTTGTCAATTTCATGTCTATACTCTGAAAATCACATGTTTAATTGACACATTAATTTGCAAATCAAGTAAATGTCTGTCTGTCATTTGTTACTTAACCCTGATATTGGTGCCTATGTTTTGCTAGTTACGTTGTGAGTCATACATGTAATTACATTTGTACTAGTGACTTGGAACACATTTGTCATGTTTGTTTACTAAGTACATAATCCTTTCATTGTGCATTGTTTTATTTTTATTATATGTGTATGTTGACAAAAATATACATGTGGAAAAATAAATTTCTTACGCTTTAAGTTTGTTACAGGACCTGGTTAAGGTCTTTACTTTTGGCAGAAATTTTTGTAAATAAATAAAAAAAATATATTATCATTTTTTTTCCGATGATTATATTTCTCTGAATGAATACTCCCCTTTTTGATTGAAGCGTACACTTTCAAAATTCAAGAAAAAAAGAGAATCATTGCAACTCTGCTTAAGCAAAAAAAAAAAATATACATACAGTATAAAAAGATCACTTCAAAAGAAATATTACTTCAAAGTCATTTTAGTTTTATATTTATCATATAATTTTATTTTTCTTTTGTTTTGTACCAGTATTTGTTTTTATTTCTACCTTGTGTGTGTCATGAAGTGTCTGTTATTCAAGCCAATAGACTGGTTTCTAAGAGTCAATTTGTTATATGTAAGTGTAATGGCTGAAGTTTTTGATACATATGACTAACTTGTTTAATTCTCTATTTAGTTATTGTATTATGTCTTTTTCCACAGTTGATGGAAATAATCTCTTTTTATGTTTTGTTTTGAAATATCTTTTGCTGATTGGTGGCATTGAATCAAATCCAGGACCTCAGATAAATAATAGAAAAAATATACGAATAGTTCACAATAATGTTTATAGTATACTTCCTAAATTAGATCTTATCAATCATGAACTCAAAGACTATGATGTTATTTGTATTACCGATCACATCTTGATAATTCAATTGAAAATGATAGATTAAAACTAGAAGGATTCCATGTCCCAGCACGACTTGACAGAAATAGACATGGGGGCGGGGTTATGATGTATATAAAAAGTAATTTGTATTATAAAATTAGAAATGACTTGAATATAACCGATATTGAATTGTTGTGGATTGAAGTTCGAAATAGTAATAATGACATCTTTTTAGTTGGTGTTTTATATAGACCCCCAAATTCAAACTCACAATTTTGGGATTTATTTGCGGAATCTTTAGACAAAGTTCTTGATTGTAATCTACCTGTTTTTATTGCAGGGGATTATAATTGTGACATGTTGTCTACTTCTAGTGGAACTTTTAAAAGATTTCTATGTCAACTTAACTTAGAAAATGTAATTTGGGAACCCACAAATTTTACTTCACAAGTCGGTACATGTATTGACTTGTTTATCACAAATCGAAAAATCTTTGTAAATTCATCAGAAGTTTTACCTCCAATTTGTAGTACACATTCACCAGTATCAATTGAAATAAATTTTAAGACTTTCAAACAGTAAGCATTTAAACGTCAAATAAGGAATTTTAACTCTGCTGATTTTGAGGCCCTTAATACTGAACTTGTAAATACAGATTGGGATAATATGGTCTTTAACACTAGTAACGTCAACGAAGTTTATTCAAATTTCATTAAAGTATTTGATGAATGCTGTAATAGATTTATACCTACTAAAATTATTACTGTCCGTCCGAATGACAAACCTTTTATGAATAATATCATTCGTAATAAAATTAGACACAGAAACAGGCTACATTACAAAGCTAAACATTCTAATAACCCTTCACATTGGAGAAATTTTAGGGAAGCAAGAAACGAGGTAATAGATTTGGTAAGAAAAGCTAAAGATGATTATAAGAAAAAACTAACGTCACAATTGGTAAAAATATTCCTCCTGGTAAGTGGTGGCGTATTGTAAAATCTGTCTCTCAGTTTACAAAAAATGGGGAAGCTCCCCCTTTTTTTGAAAAAGATGGACAATTTTACATCAACCCTATAGACAAATCTGAAGTTTTGAATTCTCATTTTGCAGGTATATCTGTCATAGAAGATGAACCTCAAAATCCAAATTTTGTTTGACCACCTGAGTATCATTTAAATACATTTGAAATTTCTGAGGGGGAGGTTAAGATCTATTACAATTATTAGATATTACTAAACCTGCTGGTCCAGATGGTATTAGTCCTAGAATATTGAAAGCAGTGGCTGTTTCTGTGTCTAAACCCTTAACTAAACTGTTCAATCTATCACTTAATCAAAAAGTAGTGCCATCACTATGGAAGGTGGCTCATGTGAACCCAATATTTAAGGGTAAAGGTAGTCCATACTCTCCACAGAGCTATCGTCCAATATCTGTTACCAGTGTAGTTTGTAAATTAATGGAGAAAATTCTATTTAAACATTTTTTCAATTATATGAAGGAAAACAATCTTCTCTCTAGATTTCAGTCCGGTTTTCAACCAAATGATTCCACAATTAATCAGCTTGTTGAAATTTACCATACAATTATTAGTAATATGTATAGAGGGAAAGATGTCAGATTTGTCTTCTGAGATATATCTAAGGCATTTGACAAAGTTTGGCATAAAGGTCTTATTCTTAAATTAAAACAATGTGGAATCAATAACCAATTATTATCATGGATAGAAAGTTATTTGTCTGATAGACAGCAAGAAGTTGTTACTGAAGGTTTTTCTTCTTCATTGAAAGGTATTCATGCAGGTGTTCGGCAAGGGTCTGTTCTTGGTCCTTTCCTATTTTTAGTATATATAAACGATATAGTTGACAATATAAATAATAATATTCGCCTTTTTGCAGACGATACTTCTCTGTTTGTGATTGTTGACAACAACCTTGATGAAGCAGCAATTTCATTAACAAATGATCTTGATATTATTTCTAAATGGTCCAAAAACTTGGCTGTTCAGTTTAACTCAGAAAAAAACAAAAGTATAGTTTTTACTCGAAAGTCTAGAGTCCATCCTCCAGTTCATTTTGGACTTAATGGTGGTATTATTGTTGAAACTGACAATCATTGTCATCTTGGTTTAACATTACAGTCTGCTGGCACATGGAAAATTCATATTGATAACATCTACAAAAAAGCTTGTTCTCGTATCAACATTCTGCGTAGCTTAAAGTATTTGCTGGACAGGAAATCGTTAATTTGTCTCTACTTTGCTTTTATTCGACCTATCTTGGAATATAGTGATGTTGTTTGGGACAATTGTTCACAAACCGAATCTGATCTCCTTGAAAGTGTACAAGTTGAGGCAGCTCGAATTATAACTGGGTTAAGACGAAATTCATCTAAACAAAAATTATATAAGGAGCTTGGTTGGGAATCTCTAAGTAACTTATCTTATTTTTCAAGATATTAAATGGATTAACTCCTTCTTACTTATTTGATATAGTTCAACCCTATTTACCCAGAGAAACATCATACAACCTTAGAAATGAAGACACAACTTTTCGTCCTCCTTTTTCTAGAACTACTTCCTTTTATAATAGTTTTTTCCCATCTACTGTGAGACTGTGGAATACCTTGCCTTTGAATATTAGAGAGTCTCCGAACCTAAGTATGTTTAAATGTAGACTTTTTAAACATTATAATTCTTCAGTCTTTTTGAAGTATTATACCTTTGGTCGGAGGGTCGAAAATATTTAACATTGTCAACTTCGGAATGAGGCTAGTAACCTTAAAGTTCATCTACATAGTCACTTCCTCTCTGAAAATACAAATTGTCCGAATTGTAGTAAAGACTATGAGGACAATTTTCATTTTTTTATGAATTGTCCAAAATTTATTGAACAACGTTTAAATATGTTTCACTCTATTCAGCAATTACTTAACAACAACGATATAGAAACAGACATCACTGTGGAGTTACTCCTTTATGGTAACAGAACCTATTCTATTGACTTGAATATACAAATATTTGAATATGCTCAAAAATACATTAATGATACTCTCAGATTTGCTTTAAAGTTATTTTTGCTGTGTTTGTTTATTTTGCATGATTTATTTGCTTTTTTGTATGTATAGTTAATTCATTTAGTTCTTTATTATTTTTTCTTTTTTTTCATCTTAGAAAAAAAAAAACAAATCTTGATGTTCTTTAATCATGGTGCCATTGAATGTCTTAAGGTATTTTCCTTTGAATCTGATATTATTATCATTTATGAAGAGAGTAACTTGTGATTCTATTCATGGTTTTCAAAAAAGAACTTGATAAATGGGGGTTATTTTGCTGAATATTTTATTACTAGTTTTTTGAATTGATTACTTAATTATTAAAACCCCCATTCTACTCTCAATATTTGATTATCATATTTTGTGATAAATATAAATTACTAAAGATTACCTTATTTTCAAGTAACCTTTTTTTTTCAAGTACTAACTTAATTTATGATAAGTTTTTGATTACCTGATTCCTCGATACCTCCATGAGGAGCCTCACAAGTGTTCATCTTTGTAAAATTTCCTGCTTGTATTTATGTTTTTGTTTATATCTAAATTTGTATACCTTTTGCATGTATTATTGGAGAGGGCTTGTATAGGCTTTGCCTGTTGCCCAATCCTTTTCTTTAATGAATAAGATAAGTTTAAAATCAAAAATCAATGTCTATTTGGAAACCAAATTTCATTGAAATAGGACAATGTTTAAATTTCCCGCCTTTTTGGCAACCATTTTGAAAATGGCCGTCAGCAAACAATTTTCAACATAAGTTTTGAAGTTGTGACATCAATACCTATTTGGAAACCAAATTTCATTGAAATCGGACACCATTGAATTTTCCTGCCTATTTTGGCAGCCATTTGAAAATGGCAGTCAACAAATAATTTTCAACATCGGCATCAATACCTATTTGGAAACCAAATTTTATTGAAATTGGACAATGTTGAATTTTCCGGTCTTTTTTCGCGACCATTTTGAAAACGGCGGTCAATGAACAATTGTTAACATCTGTTTTGAAATTGTGACATCAATACCTATTTGGAAAACAAATTTCATTGAAATCGGACAATGTTGAATTTTCCAGCCTTTTTGGCGGCGATTTTGAAAATTGCGGTCAACGAACAATTTTTAACACCAGTTTTAAAGTTGCAACATCAATACCTACATTTGTATTTGGAAACCACATTTTATTGAAATCGGACAATGTTGAATTTTCCCGCCTTTTGTGGCGGCCATTTTAACAATGTCGGTCAACGAACAATTTTCAACACAGGTTTTGAAGTCGCAACATCAATATCTATTTGGAAACCAAATTTCATTGAAATCGGACAATTTTCCCGCCTTTTTTTGGCGGCCATTTTGAAAATGGCGGTCAACAAACTATTTTCAACACCAGTTTTGAAGTCACCACAGCATGGCAAACATTTCATCATGTTACACTTAATCTTCATCTTCTATAGTTTTGGAAATAAAAGACAGAAAATACAAAATTTTAAAAATTCGGTGGAAAAAAGGCAATAACTTCTACAAGGGTTTATTGATTTTCTTCAAAATTACAGGGTGGGTAGATCTTGATATGCTGAACATTTTTGCAATTTATACTTGACATCTATCTGTTACAATTTTTGAAATAAAAAATAAAAAATGCAAACATTTTGAAAATTTTACGGAAAAAAGGCTATAACTCCCAGACGGGTTTTCAGATTTTCTTCAAAATTGCACAGTGGGTAGATCTAATCATGCTGATCATTTGCAACGGTTTTAGAGTAATTTGCAAAAAACAGCAATTTACCCCCACGTTCTATTTTCAGTAACAGCGGCCATGTTGTTTGGTCTATAGACATAAAAATCACAAACTTGAAAGTACATACCCTGGTTAATATTCAGACCAAGTTTGGTTAGTATTGGCCCAGTAGTTTCAGAGGAGAAGATCTTTGAATAAAAGTTAATAGACGGACGCCGAGTGATGGCAAAAGCTCACATGGCCTTTGCTTAAAGATGGCTTTGATGAAAAGGCTTTAATATTCTTTTGGAAAATTTACTGTGATTGAATTTCTGATCGTGGTCCCCTTATATGTTTTACTCACAAGGATTGGTATTAGATAGCTTTATTCTGCTAGTAAAGACCAATAATGGGGATGAAAAAATAAACAAGTCTCTCATGAACTTAGCATCATTTTTGTGAACAATTCGTCTAAATACCAGAAAGGTACTTTCAAAATGGATTGAAAAATTGCACTTAATACTATTTATTCTCCATTTTAGCTTATTTTCATTTCCAAACGTTCATAGAATGTGTTTTGTCCATAACTTTCAATTATTTATCAGATAAATATGGATGAATGGCATTTTAATATCATCTTCATAATCAATAAAACTGGTTTGACAAGTTTTAAGACTTGTTCTAAAAATAGACCACCCTGAAATATGTTTGGGAGTTTTTAATTCTGAGAGGTTAATATTTAAATTTATTTACTTCAATGAAATAATAACAATTTTTATCAACAGATTTGATGGAAATGATCAGGAAAGGCATTTTAAGTAAAAATTATATTGAAGTTTAATTCCAAATGTGAAATAAAACAAATAATTTTAAGAATCATTCAAATCTATGCATTTCTACTCGTACATTTTTTAAAAGCTCTATTATTTACCAGAGCTATATGCAATGTCTTAATAAAGACGTCAATTTTCAGAGGGAAGAATATTTATATACATCATGTACATATTGCAAAAAGGATATCTGCAGAGTGTTTTCGGTCTTTGATATGAATAAATTTTACAGTGATATTACATTATTTTTAAACTTGTATCAATGTAATGTATGTTACATTATTTGTAAATTTAATTTGATATTTTACATTAGTTGCAATTAAATTCACTACATTTCAATGATAATTTGGAGCCTATGTAAGGCACGAACCATTTGATTTTCAGGGGGGGGGGGGCCTGGT
>MJUU01011522.1:11671-25241 GCA_002080025.1 Modiolus philippinarum
AAAAAAACTTCCAAAGTGCTATTCTCCAATTAAACAGAATGACCTGAACGAAAAAACTTAAGTTGCTTTTCTCCAAATTAAACAAAATGACATGTACACAGGAACTTAAGTTTTTAAGTTCAAACAGCTATATAAGTACCTCATTATCAAAACAGAAAAGAACTAAATTATAAAAAAAACTTCCAAAGTGCTATTCTCCAATTAAACAGAATGACATGTACACAGGAACTTAAGTTTGTAAGTTCAAACAGCTATATAAGTACCTCATTATCAAAACAGAAAAGAACTAAAATATAAAAAAACTTCCAAAGTGCTATTCTCCAATTAAACAGAATGACCTGAACGAAAAAACTTAAGTTGCTTTTCTCCAAATTAAACAAAATGACATGTACACAGTAAGTTAAGTTTGTAAGTTCAAAATGACATGTACACAGGAACTTAAGTTTGTAAGTTCAAAATGACATGTACACAGGAACTTAAGTTTGAAAGTTCCAACAGCTATATAAGTACCTCATTATCAAAACAGAAAAGAACTAAAATTTAAAAAAACTTCCAAAGTGCTATTCTTCAATTAAACAGAATGATATGTACACAGGAACTTAAGTTTGTAAGTTCAAACAGCTATATAAGTACCTTATTATCAAAACAGAAAAGAACTAATTTAAATGAGATGACATGTACACAGGAACTTAAGTTTTTAAATTCAAACAGCTATATAAGTACCTCATTATCAAAACAAAAAAAGAACTTAAATATAAAAAACTTCTAAAGTGCTATTCTCCAATTAAACAGAATGACCTGAACGAAAAAACTTAAGTTGCTTTTCTCCAAATTAAACAAAATGACATGTACACAGGAACTTAAGTTTTTAAGTTCAAACAGCTATATAAGTACCTCATTATCAAAACAGAAAAGAACTAAATTATAAAAAAAACTTCCAAAGTGCTATTCTCCAATTAAACAGAATGACATGTACACAGGAACTTAAGTTTGTAAGTTCAAACAGCTATATAAGTACCTCATTATCTACACAGAAAAACCCTAAAATATAGATCAACATACAAAGTTCTTAAAACTATCAAAATAGAAAAACTCTAAAATATAAAACAACTTCTAAGTGTTTTTCTCCAATTTTAACAGATTGACATGTACATGATGTACACATGTATATACATGTATGTACCTCATTATCTAAATAGAAAAATGATCAAATATAAAACAAGAGCAGTGAAATACAAAGGGGAACATGGTGTGGTTATTACAAAATGTCAAAAACAAGAATACAGAATAAAGCAAAGATGTGAGACAGTCAGAAAGCACGGAAATAAAGGCAACATTCATAACCAACGCATTTGTATAGTGTGAACTCTAATAAAACCGATAGCGACATCAATACGCCATGCATTGACATCACTTTCGGGCAAAAAACTTATGGTCTGGACAGATTGTTTTCAGTCCTTCTATGTCCATATCGAAAATAAAACATGTTTACATAAAAATATTCTGACTCCGAATCCTTGCATTTTCGTTTTCACTAAATTTCCAACCTTTTTTTCGTTAATTGTTTCATTAGACAGATCAAACACAAAAAAAAAAAACTTTGGTATTTAATGACAGCTGTATTCTTAATCTTTACAATAAATATAAATTTTGGCAATTTACACCTTTTCTATGGTCTTGGGATACAAAAAATGTGCCTCTACCCTGCCAGAAATGGTGAATATAACGTTTTTTTTGCCTTTTATTTTCTCTGAAATAAATAGCGTTCAACTTGGTAATTTGCTGTACATTTTGTATCTAACTTATCAGTTGTGATGCAAAGTTGACCAAAAAAAAAGTAAAAATTTTTGAAAAATGACAATTTTTTGGATATTCCACATTTTCAATATTTCGTCTTTCCAATTTTAAGCTCTGAATATATATCTCTTAATTGCCTATGTAATAATGCTTTATACTGTTTAAGCAAAACATAAGTCTTTAGGTAGCTGGCAGACTAGCGGAGAGCACCCCATGATCCATCTTTCAAAATTACGTTTTGTCCTATTCTATCTTTTCCAGATTGTGATGATGGAGTTACTAGTATTGGGTTTAATTCGTATGTTGACTAAACTATAGGGAAACGGGACAGATGAAGGGGAGGTTTGGGTACCTAATAAACCGGTTTAATCCTACAAAATCCGTCCGTCTCGAGTTCCTATCGGTGTTTACGTTTGTCTTTTGTCTAATTTGTGTTTTCCCTGTGTAGTTCCCTAGCAGATTGTGGCATGTAATTATAATTTTCAGCCATTGTAGTTGTGTTTTCTGTTATCCCTTTTATTTCATCTACAAAATGTTGTTTTTATCTCCTAGTAGGGCTCACAAATGCCGAAATAAGCACATATCCCCCGAAAATTAAGGAAAAAAATCCAAATATTCAAGTTCTAAATGCTACAATAATGTTTTATTTGAATTTGGCTTATATTTCTCTATATCTGACATACAGAAACAATATTTTACTGTTTAAATGAGCTATATTTGGCCATTTTATTCGAAAATGTGTACAAAAAGTAATTTTCTATGCCCCATAATTTCCTATGATCTGTGGTTAAGGTGTAGATTTATTGTAGAATTTACATATAATTTCAAAATATGGATGTTTTAACGTTACAGTATTTCTGAGATTTAACATGTTTAAGTAGAATACGTTTTAAAATGTTTCGGACAAACTGCAGACTCATAAAATTCTAAATTTTGACCCCTTCTTGTAAACAAATCATCTCTCATTAAATTTTATTTCGCTTCAGATGCGTATTTAAATACACTAACACCTTGCCTGGGGTCGTGTCAGCAACTATGTATAAAAATGGAGACAAAATGGAAATTTTCGGATTCTTTTTCAGATTTTTATAATTTTGCAAATAGTTAATTGAAATGTTTCCGACTTCATCATGTTCATTGATATACTTATTATTAAAACTTTTAGGGAACGTATCACCTTTAAAGTGTGATATTTAAGGGAGTACAAGTGTCAGAAAGTTTGTAATTAGAATTAAAATTCTGACCTTTTGTTTTGAAGAGCACTACTAATGGAACAACTTGAGGAAAAAAAAAATGAAAATCCATGTAGGAATTTTTGAGATATAAGACGTCAAAATTTTGGCGGGAAACAAATCTCTCTAGAGTTTTCCTTCAGTTTGCGTAAGATGTTTATAGGCCTTTAAATAAATGAAATTATAATTGGAAGTTGATTAAATTTTATACACAGTCTATTTTATGTATTTTAAAGTGACTCATGACCAAGAAAATGTGATCCATGTGCAAAATTTAAGCACTGTTTGAATAGATAAAACCCGAGGATATAGAATGCTTCTGAAATCTGACGCTCGTACTCCCTTGAGAAATAATTGCTATATTGTTTTAGAAATGGCTTTTAATGTGAAAAGTAAGTTTATAATAGTCTAGAGAAATTTCATGTTAGTTACATATAACTAAACACCAAACATAACAACATTCCTATAATAACAAATGTCAAGATTTGTCCATTGTTTGATAAAGTAAAACATTAAACCATCGACAAACAGCAAGTGGTGCTTTAATATGAACATTTTTCATGTTTATCAAATGAATATAAACAAGAGGCTCTTATGAGTCTGTTTTGCTCGCCTCACCATTACTAAGATATATAATGACATTTCCTATGTGTTACACACTATGGGTATTTTGGATTGCATGACGTCCTGTCACACAAATTTTAGTTCTAATATCAATATTAGTCTACAGAGATCATTTAATTTGTTTTTTCATAGGGTTATGTGTTTAACTTTGTTCCTCACAGGCAGCCATCTCTGATAGGGTACGATCCTGTCAGGTACTTTTTTTTCGAAGCGACTATCTAAGGACCATGGTGACTTAACTTGGCTTTAATTTGAACAGTAGTTTTTGCAATCTTATAACGCATTTTACTTATGGAAGAATGTAAAATTAATATATTCCCCGCTAGCTGCCATCTTGGATGAGGTACTTATTACACGGGTCCATCTAAGGACCATTATGACTATGTTTGGTTCTAGCTAAACTATTTGTTTCTTCGAAGACGTTTAAATGCCCTTTTAATGTCCAATTTTAAATCATTTTCCTTTTGGAAGTCATACTGGATGAGGTACTTACCTGCCAAGTATCCTTTTTGGAAGGGACTATTTTGACCAAGTTTGGTGAAATTGGACTTATTGTTTCTGAGAAGATATTCGAAAGTGTTTCCGATAGGTTCAGTGTTAAACTATACCCCACTGGCGACTCTGTTAGCTGGAGTTCAGACCTGCCAGATGTTTTAAAAGAGTGGCAACAAAGGACTTTGTGAGCAAGTTTTGTTTATGTTGCCCCAGTTGTTTCAAAGAGGATCTTAGAATGAAAAGTTAACGATGAACGGACGACGGACGGAAACCAAGTGGTAACCAAAGCTCTATCTAGCATTAAAATAAAAACAAGATAAACTTACCTAGCAGTAAGTATATTTTGGTTAACCAGGATGTGTCGGGATTGTTTGACAATATAATAAACCTTTAGAAATCACATAAAATGACGTAGTGGTTTAAATTTCATATCTCATTACTATTGAATGAATTTCATTGTAACCAATACAAAAACGTTGATTTTTAAATACAACAAAATGTTTTATCAAAAGTGTTAAAATACAAGAGGCTCTAAAGAGCCTGTCTCGCTCACCTGAGAAATGTCTCCAAAAGACTACTATTTTCACTTTCAAACAAACTTTACTTCCAATAAAATACATTAACAACGAAGGGATAAAAAAAAATGGACAAATTGATTTAAACGACACAGAAAGTTAATATATTGTCATAATCGGGAATTTCCTAAAATTTTGAAATATAATATTTCAACAGAAAATGGCATTTGTAAGTCAAAATTGTTTTAATTAAAAAAAAGATGGACTAAAATTTAAGGATACATGTTCACTTAATTTATTTTAAAAAGTATCTAAAAATACCAATATTAGTTTCTTAAAATGGGAATGAGGTATAAGTGGCATAAATCATTTATTTTTGTTGTACCATTTCTATAAAGAAAATCTTAAGGTTAGAAGTGAACCATTATTTATTATGTAAGATCTATGGCTCTCAGGCTAATCCTATTTGTTTGAAATATCGAGTGTCGAATGTCGTCAGAAATTCAATTAGCCTTATTGTTAAAATGTCGAAGGTAAAACACCTGTTGCCGCTAGCTCAGGTTATTATAACCGTTAAACACTAAATCCCTACAGTGACGAAAAATAGTCCTTGTTAGATACTCTGTATCAATTCGCATATTACCTGAGCAAAATTGTTACAATAATTTTGATTGGTTGCTACCTGGAAAAAAGTCTAGGGTATAAACTATACTTTTTGTATAGAATCTCATTATATTCGAGATTCCATACATTGAAGGGTCAAAACTTATATAAGTCCTATTTTTCCAGAGTCCGACAAAGACAGTCAATATTCGGGGGAGACTCATTAAGCTCTACCTAAACAAAAAGTTTGGTCTGACAGATTGGTGGGAACCCCAAAATCCGGTTTATGGAACTGAGATCAGGGACCAGTATGCAGCCATTAAATTTTCCCGGAAACAACCCTGAAAATAAGGTCATAGTGGAGCAACAACCACCAGAAGAAGGGCAACAGCCATTCGAACCAGAAGGGCTACAGTTACTTAGAAGAGAAGGGCCACAGCTACCCCAACCGCAAGGGCCACTACTACCTGCACCACAACCAGTTCCACAACTACCTCAACAACAACTGGTGGTGCAGCAACAGCAGCAGAGCAGTAACTAAGTAGTGAAACCTCTGCCACAACAAGGGGGACAGTCAGATGGCAATAGGTGTAAGCTTGCTGGCAAACCATCAGCCAGCACCGAGATTTTTAAACCAGAAGATCCAGGTAAATATGGATAAGTTTTATGGAGATGCTGCACAGTGGTGGTTAACATTCATTGCTTATGCAACCTTGCATAATGTCATAATGTCCTGCCAATTTCATATCAGTGGCATTGCTCATGACTGGTACACAATGTTGGACAATATATAAAGTTTAGTTTAAGTTTACTGAAAACAGAATTTCTCAAACGATTTAAAAGTAATAAACAGGAGGATATTGGACTCATGAGCTTAAAGCAACAGGAAAATGTAGACCAGTACATACATAGGGCACTAGGTTACGATGAAAACAAAAGTGTAGCAGAAGACTTTTTAGTTAAACTCACATACAGAGGTTTAAAACCGTCGATCCAACAGATTTTCATCCCGCAAAATCCGACAACTATGAGTGACCTTCTGTCCAAAGCAATAACAGCAGAAATGACAGTCAAATTGATCGCGCCGCAGGAAACAAACATAGAAGACACAATTATTCGAGCTGTATCCTCTTTGGAGAATAAAGTAATGGAAAAATTTAAAAGCCGTTTAGACTCTATTTCTGCAATAACAAAAACAAACAAAGGACACACATTTTAACACCTTATTTTTCCAGGCTTTATCAGTATATTTGTACAAACTAACATTGTAATATCTAAAATCGGTTATACATTTAAATTCTTTAAATTTGATCAAAATCGAAATGAAAGAGTTATTGAAAATTTTCTTTTTTAGGTAAATAAAAAATGAACATAGGCTTTTTTCCAAATGTCCATGTATAAATTTATACTTAATAGTGCTTGTTACACGATCTGAATCTTTAAAAAAAGTTCTATTTCTCACTCTACCTGAAAATTTTAAAATTAATAGCCTGGTCATACAGTAGCTGAAAACAAAAATTGAAACTGAATGCTAGTGTGCTATGCAGAGTTCGATCCCCGATCTGTTGTTGTTTACAGACTCTACTTTTTTTCTTGTATATTTTGAATACCCGAAAAACTATAGTTAAAATGGTTTTTAAATTCTAGCCTACCGATACAACTAACAAACAGTAAAAATGGCAGAATATGGCCACAGTAGAATTTGCGTGGACACGACATGGCATTAAGAAAGTTCCAGAACATCACCCATATCCATTATACGAATAGTTCTTTAGGAAATCTAGGCTTCGCTGGCATTTCATCGAAAGCTACAATCCTCTATGGAATTTAAAGAAATCAACGGTACACAAACATCATACAAACAAATTTTATCTGGTTAATTTAATTTACTACAGTACATGCAATTCACATAAGTCCAACCCCTATCCAAATGGGTACCGATTCAGGAACTCACCTCTCTGGCATAAAATATTAAATCATGATCATCTCGGACCCTGTTATAAGCAATACAATGTTTCTCTTTTATATGATTCGTAACTTGAAAATAACATATTTTCAGCAAGATAGCAACGACAAAGGCAGCGAAAAGTGTTTCTTTATATGTTACATTTGTACTACCAAAATAATTCCACGAAATGGAATCGGTTTAAAAAAACAGTATCGTTTAGAATTTTTGGTATTAAAGGAAAAAAAAACATCTTCATTGGGTTTGTATTGATTTTACGTATAAATTCTTATCACTGTATCAAGTTGACCATTATCTGCAAGGAATGAAATTTTAGTTCACCGATAAGCAAGAAAAACCTAAAAAAAAAAGGTCTGCAAAAACCGATCAGCGGTAACCGAGTGTGATCCCGAGTATAGATTTAGGACTCAGTCTTAAGGTTTACATTGTATGTATCTAATGCCCAACTACCTTAACGTTTTATATTATAGGCGTTTACTATTCGAAAACAAAGCGGGCCGAAAATGCCTCTTTAGTTCTGAAAATGATAAGGTCTTTTGTAATAATGCAGAAAATTGTTAGCGGATTCCACATATGTGTCATCCGTCATTTGTTTTGGAGATTTTTAAAAAAGAAATGTCCGTTGTTTGAATGACACGATCTCCGTCCTGGTGCTTACTGTCGAAAGTAATTTGACTTATCCTTACGTAGAATGTTGGAAAAAAAACAGAGGGTTGACGGCCTAGGAGAATATGACAAATTCGTCCGCTAAACTGCTAAATGAGGGGAGTGCGTGAAGTTATTAGGTTAGAAGCCAGTTGAAATAGATAGGAGGACGAGAATCTATGACGTTTTAGGCATTAATAAAGCATTTTGCATATGCGGAACGATTTGGTGTTGTCTATTTGAGAGTGATAATTATTTAGTTCTGATAAGTAATAACCGAACCTACGACGAAATATAAATTATGTCATTAAGCGGACAGACCATGTGGTAGATAGATTGAAAAATTAAGAAAACTATTTACTGATTGGTATTTTATCGGTTTTCTCCGCCATTGAATTATCAAACAAGCAAGGAGCTTTTTTCTGTTGGTAAAGCTCTGGGGCTTCTCACTGGACAGCAGCTTCTGACACTGAAAATCATCACAAGACATTGAATGTATCAGCTATTTGATCAACATACGAAGCATATATTGGCCCTTAATAACTAATATAATATGATAAAATCAGCCCTGATGGCAAAAAACGACATGTGTCATACTGATGGCTTAGCCTTAGTGATATTGTGACCGGAGGGTCAGTCCGTACATGAAAATCAGCATTGTTTTACTACCAGGGCCTCCTCGTCCGGGGATCGAACCCTGGACCTTTTACTTCGTAGCCAGCCTCGCTACCGAATGACCCAAAGAAATATTCCGTTAGCTAAGTCGATTTTTACTGGATTTATATCTACTACCTGAATACAACTCAGGTATGCACCTCCGTGACATCCCCCCCCCCCCCCCCNACCAAGGGTCATCTATGACTCTTCACACACTACAACTGCCAGTGCCCGGATAGTTTTCTTGTTCTACCCATTGTTGGTCTTTTGGTTGGTGCGATTCCCTGATGTCTTGGACCAAAACAAACTCGGACCATGAAAAACCCGGACCATAACAAACTCGGACTACACAGAGTCGGACCATCACAAACCCGGACCATAACAAACTCGGACTACTACAGAAACGACAGAGTGTATGTTCACATGGCATATAATAGTTCCAAATATAACATCGTTTTGTGTAAAATTGATGAAATATAAATATATTACAAATCATGTGTATTAAAGAATAAGAAGAGGTGGTATGACATAATAACCGGGCAAATGAATTTCAGATACATCCGTATTTCTTTTTCTTCTCTTTTTTGCCTGTAATTATATTAACATGATTAAGCGGGAATTATGTTGAAGAAGCAACAAAAAAATGCAGTTTCCCAGCAGGAAGAAATCACGATCGTACAGGACACATTTGGGCACTGGTGGCCATGTCAAATTCTGTTACTCTATCTGAAATTTCACACATTGTCATGTTTAAAAGAATCGTTCATTGGAAGATGGCAGCATAACAGCCACAGTTTGAATATACTCTGACTATGCTTTGCCCTTGTCGTAAATAGAAAATTTCCTGCTCTACCAAATGTCACAGAGTTCTACCAATTGTTACAACAAATGAACAGGTATATTATAATCATGGCATTTGTCATTCTATTGTTTTAGTATTTATAAATTAAAATGCTGTGAAATACATACTTCTCATAACAAAATCAAAAACTTTTTTTCAGCTTTGGATGTCAGTAATATCCAGAATCATCCTGAACAAAATATCCAGTATTATTCTGAATCATACGGGAAATTCAGTAGGATCCAGAATCCTACTTATCTCAGTTGATTGAAATCCAGTACAAACTGGAATTCTAATTTGTCCTGGTAGAAATCGGAATTCCAATTTGTACTGAATTAAATCCAGTACAAATCAGGATTCTAATTTGTCCCGGTAGAAATAAGAATTCCAATTTGTACAAGTTCAAAAAAGCACTAGATCAGTCGTTCAATAAAAACTAAAAAACGTATGTCAATAAAACGTATTAGCACAACATACGCACAAGGAGCTAGGCCGGACATGTTTCTAATCTTGATGTAAGAAGTATTCTGTAGTTCGAGAATCAATCTAGAAATAAGTAAATAGACGGATGACAGGTATAAATTTGCGAGTTGAAATGCAAATGGAAGGACTCTGGTCCGTTGTTTGTTCTTTTTACATCAGACGGTACTTCCGCCCAGGGTATTTTTCGTATTTAATACGGTAATAAATGTTTGGTAAGTGGCGAAAATTTGCCTCGAGGAGTATATAATCAGTATGCTAGACTCATTCTTTTTTTTCATTTCAATACATCTTTTTTTTCAAATCTTAAATTTTTGAAAATTTGTTTCATAACAAAATTTTTATCTTGATCTCTGTATCTTTAAAAATTTATGATTCGCTAAATTGTCCATCATTTTTTTACAGGTATTTTAATTTTGATTCGCTAAAATGTACACTTTTCTCTCGCTAAAATGTCCTCTTCAATTATTTTTAATTTTGCTAAAACGTCTTTCGCCCGTATTTCACGATGATAAATATAATTCAATCAGTCACTTTATGACAATCCGTGGCAATTATCAATGTGATTACACGTGTCATAAATATAATGGCTTAATTATTGTCTCGTGTGGTCTTAATGATTGACAATCAGCGGAAGTACTTGGTTAATTACAGGTGATTTTGTAGGATTATTGCATCTTCATAATGTATGAAGATATCACATTAAAATTCTTATTGTACGATATATTAAAAAAAAACAAATGAATAACTGGGGTTCCTATGTTTGGATACAAACATAAAAGTCTCCCAAACCTCCCATGGACACGGGAGATAGCTTTTAATTTGAGTTCCGCACAATCTTGACAACCCATCTGTGAAATTTCATCCAATTCGGAGCACTTTCAATTTTCCCGCCTTTTTCAGTTTCCATGGCAACGGCGGCCATTTTGAATTTTTTGGGCCCAAAAATGTGTTCTACTATTTGTATACATCCTTCCTGTGAAGTTTCGTTCAATTTGGAGCACTTTCAATTTTCCCGCCTTTTTTCCGTTTCCATGGCAACGGCGGCCATTTTGAAATTTTTTGGCCCAAAAATGTGTTCTACTATTTGTATACATCCTTCCTGTGAAGTTTCGTTCAGTTTGGAGCACTTCCAATTTTCCCGCCTTTTTTCCGTTTCCATGGCAACGGCGGCCATTTTGAAATTTTTTGGCCCAAAAATGTGTTTTACTATTTGTATACATCCTTCCTGTGAAGTTTCGTTCAATTTGGAGCACTTTTAATTTTCCCGCCTTTTTTCCGTTTCCATGGCAACGGCGGCCATTTTGAAAATTTCAAGACCCAAGTGCACCCCGTGGGATGGGTATCCATCGTCCTGTGAAGTTTCATTAAGATCGGACCAATATTCTCCGAGAATACTTCCGGACAAGTTCAGTGGCGAAGAACTGAGAAGAATAATAATAAGAAAAATAATAATAAAAATTTATAACTGTATCAAGATGCTGATACAAAAGTCTCCCAAACGAACTCCCAAATCAGAAATCCCGGCCACCAATCACTTCCACACATTGTAGGCAACCTGTCTGTAGAGTTTCATTCAACTCTGAGCACTTTCAATTTTCCCGCCTTTTTGTCATTTCCATGGCAACCGGTACCATATGGAAGTCTTGGACACCGGAAACTTTTCCCCATGTCCTTAGCAACCTTCCTGTAAATTTTCATCCAATTCTGAGCACTTTGATTTTCCTGCCCTTTTTGCCGTTTCCATTGCAACCGGTGCCATATGGAAGTCTTGGACACTGGAACCTTTTCCCCATGTCCTAAGCAACCTTCCCGTAAATTTTCATCCAATTCTGAGCACTTTGATTTTCCCGCCTTTTTTGCCGTTTCCATGGCAACCGGTGCCATTTCCAAAATTCCAACACCCCATTGCACCTTTTGGGATTATAGTCTATCATCCTGTGAAGTTTGATGAAGATCTGATTATTAGTCTCTGAGAAAATGCCCGGACAAAAATTTGGTGGATAGAGAAGAAGAAGAACAAGAATAACTAGTGTTCCTATGTTTGGATACAAACATAAAAGTCTCCCAAACCTCCCATGGACACAGGAGATGGCTTTTTATTTGAGTTCAGCACAATCTTGACAACCCATCTGTCAAATTTCATCCAATTTGGAGCACTTTTAATTTTCCCGCCTTTTTTCCGTTTCCATGGCAACGGCGGCCATTTTGAATTTTTTGGGCCCAAAAATGTGTTCCACTATTTGTATACATCCTTTTTGTGAAGTTTCGTTCAATTTTGAGCACTTTAAATTTTCCCGCCTTTTTTCCGTTTCCATGGCAACGGCGGCCATTTTGAAATTTCAAGACCCAAGTGCACCCCGCGACATGGGTATCTATCATCCTGTGAAGTTTCATAAAGATCAGACCAATATTCTCCGAGAAAACTTCCGGACAAGTTCAGTGGCGAAGAAGTCAGTAGTCAGGGCCGTACGTATAGATCCAGATTTCCCGCGCTTTTTCAATGAATTGATTACGTAATCATGCATTGGCCATATGATATGACGTAATATTTCTAATGACCATATATTGTGTATTTAATATATTGCAAATTAAGTTACGTCATGTCTTTGAAATATTGCATGAGTATATTAGATTGCTTACAATAGTTATTGATTTGATGCACAGAAGGGGGTACCTGATAAGCATATGCAATACACAAGTCCAGTTATTTAGAAAATTTGATAACAGGTATTGTAATGGACTATTGGATTGGTCACTATGTATTTTTTTTTAGTAATTGTGTGTCTTTCACGGTGTCTTTATTATTGTTAGACTGTAAATCCAGTTATGTCACAATGTGTTGCAATATTGAATATACATTTTAATGTAGCCGCGTTTGTCATTGTTTTGGTAATTAGACAATGGCAGATGCTTTGATATGGTTACTGCTTAATAACAACTGGTGATCATATTATGTATTGGAAATGAAGTTGTGACATGCATAATGAGACTGTTACCATATCGTGCATATGTTTCCAGTTGTAAATGTTCTAATGATAATGAATTAAAGATAATGGATAATTAATATTGTAATCGGTCTAATATGTGCATGAGGAGTACATCAAACTATTCTCTCCGGTTAAACCTCGAGCTGTAGTAAATTAATAAAGACAGGTGTTCAGTATCAATATAATCAATATATATCAAAGATAATTTAAAATAAAACTAAGTACTGAAATAAATTTCCAAAGAATTAAATCAATAGAGCATTTAGAGTCCTCTAATTGTTTATTTTATTGTTGATTTCTTTTGCTTTTGTAAAGGACTTATGGTCAATCAGCGCAAAAGGAATAGAAAGACAAAGAAAAGGCATTCAACTTTCGCATAAGCAGATGTCTCTGTTAATAATACCGCAATTTTCAAGCTTGTGAACTACGACTTATGAAAAGAAATCAATTAACAAATAACAGCTGACAGTAGCTAAAAGTTTCACATAGAAATGTAACCTTTGATAAAAGCAATTAAGCTGTAAGTTCTTTAACCCGCGATTTTAAAGCTATATGTTTTGTTGAAAAGATTTCCATCCAGGTGTGTTCTGCATTTTTAATTAATACACTTCATACGTTAATGAGAAAATAATAATTTTCTGGTAATTTTTTGCAAAAAAAAAAAAAGATACGTCGTGTTATAAACTACTGTAATGAAAACATGTAATTAACATGTTTGCCATAGC
>MJUU01011522.1:34749-64381 GCA_002080025.1 Modiolus philippinarum
ACAGTAATACATTTCCATTGGTATACAAAGCACAGCCTTTTCATTTAATCTACAAAATGATAGTCAAGATAGTAATAAAACAAATATATGTTCAGAGGTAAATTTTTGTTGATTTAGATAAAAATATATAATGTCAATTAAAGCAATGTCAAATTCACGCAACTTTTATCTTTTACTTTTAATTTGTTAACAAGCTCTTATACATGTAGAACCATGATATTTTTTATATTATTCATATTTAATTTTGTGTTATATACATTTTATGATTTTATAATGCATAAATTGTATATCAAAATTTTATAGTCCGAGTTTGTTATAGTCCGACTTTGTAATGGTCCGAGTTTGTTATGGTCCGGGTTTGTTTTAGTCCGACTTATCCAGTAAACGTTGGTGCGCCAATGTGACCGGAGGGTCAGTCCGTACATGAAAATCAGTATTTTTTACTACCAGTGCCTCCTCGTCCGGGGATCGAACCCTGGACCTTTTGCTTCGTAGCCAGCCTCGCTACCGAATGAGCTAAAGAAATATTTTGTTTGCTCAGTCATTTTTACTGGCTGGCTATATATCTACTACCTGACTACAACTCAGGTATGAACCTCCGTGACAATATTAATACAGCTTTTTCGGCCCATGGGCAAATACAGGGTTCATTGATGTCAACTGGAGAGCGGTTATTTTTAGTAAACTGTATTCACGACAGTTGTAACGTGTTCCATTCCGTAAATCTACTCACATACACAAAATTAAAATAAATTCTACTTTCTTTAAAAGCATGACATAAATCTAAAATATTTAACAACAATTGTTACACGTGAAAATCACACGAGCTATTTTTATCCCGACTCCAAGGGGAAACCCGAACTTTAAAAGGAATCCGGTCAATACATGTATGACTACATAAAAATGATTAATTCAATTCAATTCAATTCAATTTATTAGCAACTTTATGCCCAGTTATGGGCTAATGGCTACAAAACTAATAAAGTACACAAATACATTAACAAATCTAATCAACTAACCCCTGTCCTCAGTGCAATTGACTGTTTTAAAAAGGAGCCTAGCAATTGTACTTGTTCTTTTGTATCTGGGTTTAGAATTTTTTTGAGTTTTGAGGTTGAAGTTTCATCAGTTTCAAAATTAAAATTTGACAAGAACTGAGGTCTTAAAGTTTGGTTTGTTGTACATTCTAATATAAAATGTGCCTCATCTTCAATTTTGTTACAGAAGTTACAAAGACGCTGTTCTCTGGGGATGTTCTTATATCTTACAGATTCAATTTGTAATACATGATCACTTATTCTAAATTTACAAATCAACCTTCTTATTTCAGGGTTTAAACAATATAAGTAATTTTCAAAGTTATAGTCATTTTTAATTGTTTTAAATATTTGTAGTTTACTTTTTTCATCTAAATTGATAATTTTTTCTTCATATTTTTGTTTAAAGAAATTGTTAGTCTCCTTTTTAAAATAGTTTTTATTGGTTTTAGAACTAGATTTGAAACAATCATTTTCACAATATTAATATTAATAACATTTAGTTCCTCTCTAATATGATTTATATATGTATACCATGAATAAATACCATTTGAATCCATAATTTTTGACACATTATAACACTCTTTAAGAATAGGATTTGTTTTTGTATTAAATATTCTCTCTTCATATAGAAGCGACTGAGTTTTAATAAAACAATCTATTGGGTATCTACCAAGTTCTGCTTTTGCGGCTAAATTGCTTGCACATTTTTTTACTCCAACGGTATACTTACAAAATTTGGTATGAACTCCATCAATAATGGATCTGTCTATGTAGTGAAAATAATCAGGATTTTTATTATTTATTTTGGCACGACGGTCTGAATTGTAATAAGTTCGATAAATATCCATATACCAAACTTCACTATTGAAGGTTAAAATTGGACGGACAATGGAATCAAAAAGATGACAAGCTAAGTTAGCCGGCATGTCATTCATATTACTTGTATAACTTCTAATTGAATACATTGCTTTCTGTGCTTTCTGAGCTAGTTGTTTTGCAGATGAAATCAAGTTTCCATTTTTAGATATCAAAATACCTAAAAATTTAAATTCATTAACTGACTCAATAGTTTCATTTTTATATGTAAATGTAGCATTTTCTTTTATTCTATTGGAGTTAAGTATCATTGTTTTAGTTTTTTTAATAAAAATCGGTCAAGTAAAAACAAATATCCATAGGCCCAACTCATGTTTATAACTTGTTAATCATTAAATCTTTTAGAATACAATAAACATTGGATGCAAAGGCATAATTACGTTAAAGAAAACAGCAACTGTATTGAAGACGACGTCGTCAACAAATATAGAAAGTGAAACTTTCATGCCTCTCAAAATTTGACATTTTTACAGATTACAGAATACATCATTTTTATTTGCAAAATCATGGGTCCACAAACAAGGGGGGGGGGGTGTGGGTAAACTGTAATGATTATCGGAAACGGCCAATGCACCACATTTTTACGACAGTCACAACAAAAAATATACATGTATAAGTGCTAAAAGAAAAACTTGGATTATTTAATAAATGTGTTATGAACTGTCTGTTTCTGTGTTTGCCCCGTATAGATTCTCGACCACCTGCATTGGCCATCGACCCTCCGGGTCTCGGGACCAATACAGCTAAGCTCGAATCCATACAGGGCCAATACAGAAACAGACAGTTAATAACACTATATTATTAAATAGTTATGTGAAATATGATTAAAATTGTCTATGCAATACAAAATGATTAGAGCAAATATAGATAGGTTTACTGGACAAATACGACCAAACAGGCCCAATATGGATTTACTGGCTCAATATTGATTTACTGGCCCAATACGGGTTTACTGGGCCAATACGGCCAGGCCCAATACGGACTTCCGGTTCATTAAATCTTCAACAAAATGGCGACAATATCACGAACAGAACATTATTCCATGTGAATAATCTGAGACTGAAACAATGTAAACCAATCGTACATTTTTTATTACGATTTATTTTAAAACGGAAATTCAATTTCATTTCCGGGTTTCTACATTCAATTTGCAGAAGTTCAAGGACATCAATGACAACGCTGGTTTGTTGACATTCTGAAAAATACTTTGATAGTTCAGTGATGTTAAATATGAAACATCAAAGTATTCAAACATGTCAACAATCAGATTTCAACAAAAAATGCTACGAAGATCAGAAAAGTAAAGCTTTTTTCAGGTAACCACCACTTGCTGAATTGAACTTGAGTCATTTGCGAGGCTGACGGACATCTCAATGTTTATCCATGCCGTCATATCACAAGTCAGATTTACAAATGTTTGAGACTGCTCCCAATAGCAGAAATACATGAAAATAAACTTGAGGATAAAGGAAAAGTAAACATGAAAATTGACTGACAAGTGCTTCGCCCATTTTGTTGCCACTGAATCAATAGCATAGTTTTACATAACTATTTAATAAAGGCGTCATAGAATGTTAATTTTCACATTGGTCCATTATTATTACCTCGGACAGTCGTATTGGGCCTAGGACAGCCGTATTGGGCCTCGGCGTTGCCTCGGCCCAATACGGCTGTCCTCGGCCCAATACGACCGTCCTTGGACATAATACAGGACGAATATGAAAAATCCCATTCTATAACCCTATAATATTAACAAACAAGTCGTCTCAAAACGGCTATAACTCTCTCGAACTTGGATTATTTTTTTTTTATCATTATGTGTTATCTATGTTAAACATCCTTAGCTCAGAACTCCAATGCATAAAAACGGAGAAATTTCAAAAAATGTAGGTTGCCACTGTTACCCCGTTCGGTCGGCCAGATGTCACGGATGTACCGTAACAGAAAGTAAATGCATATCCCAAGTGTTTACCCCTGCCCCTATCCATGTATAGTTCAATAACATCATTTGACGGTCCAGAGAACGTCAAGCAGAACGGAAACCCCCTTTTACTGGGACAAAAAGGTCACCTTTACCTAAAGGTTCTCACTCATAGCACAAGACGTGCACTCGTATCGTGTGTTAAGGTTTGTTGCGTTAATGGCCTTCTATGGGCATCTATACTAGACTGGGCCTGGATGGCCGAGTGGTTAAGGTAGTTCAACTACCTATACAACCACTGTAGTCTATCACCTCTACGGTGCGAGTTCGCGCCGCACTTTGTACATTACAAGAAAAGGTGCACCCGACTTACAATCGTAAGTGATAAGGTATGTCAGTTACCTGCCCAAGGTTGGTGGTTCTCTCCGGCCACTCCGGCTTCCTCCATCATTAAAACTGACTGTCATGAAATAGCTGAAATACTACTGAAAGCGACGATAAACCCAATCGAACCCGATACACAAGTCGTATTATTCAAGAACACCCCTTAAGACATAAAAGTAAATGTAGTTTTTTAACTAAGAAGTAAGAAATATTTATTTAGATAACGTATTAATTTTATATCTTGTATCTTTCGTGTAAACACAAAAACCTAGCCACTCATGTCGAAACTGAATATTCATCAAAAACGACAGTAATGAATTAAAAATACAGTTCTTTTTGTGAAATATGAATAATTTAATACTTAAAATATAGTTTTTTGTCCTTTGTGCAGAAATAATATCTTGTTGTTGTCCTTTGTGCTATTTTGTGCACAAAGGATGTCCTTTGCAGTGTTTTTAGAGACCTGGTAAAAATCATGTTCGATCGCTAGTCAATATCAAAATTTTACATTTTTGAAATAAAAAACGCATCCCCTGACAAAATATTAGGCTTCACTTGATGAAATTGAATTTGTACAGAAAATAGTAAAAAATAAGAATTTCGCTCGCTCGCTATTCTATTTTCTGAAGAAAACAACTGTTCTTATATCTAGGAAGTTATTTGGAATAGCCTTACATTAAAAATATGATTACTTTTATAATATAATTAGAAAAACTGCTGTTTTCACATGCATGCAACTCGAATAATTCAAGACTCTTCCGTTTCTGATTGTCTCCGCTTGTAGGTTGATATCATATTGCAATAATATAATGATTTTTTGATATTCGCCCATGCTCTCTTTTTTTTTTAAAAAAGGCAGGTGATTTATATATTGATTGATCGAATAATATTGGTTATCACATTAATGATAAAACAAGTTTAATAAAAGTTGAACGCATGTATTTTAAGTGGCGTTTTTGCTATTCCGGATTTTGCCCTGTCCGTCCTTTTTCAGAATTTCAAAATTATAGTCTCCCTTTGTTGCTCACACCAAAGGTGAACGCGATCGATATCAATTCATTTTTTATTGATTCAGATTTTTTTATTTTGTTTTAATTTGTTGATTAAGAATTAAAGAAATGCAGTTCTGTTAGGTTATTGATAAATCATATCCCACAAAACACAAAAACATTCCGAAAATGTTGTAGCAATGTTATGCTTTTGTTCCTAGAACGTTACGGAACAACATCCCTGGGATGTAAAAGTGTAGACTCCCAGTTTGGTTCCAGGAACATTGTGGGTAACGTTCCTGGAACATTGTAATAACGTTCTTGGATGGTTTAAATAACGTTAGTATTTGGATGTTGTAGGAACATACAGCAAGGACTTACTCGATATGTTATTTGGATGTTATCAAAACATTATCTAAACATTATTATACAACCAGATATTTAATTCCGTCTATTAACTATTGCATTATCATACATGTATGGTACTTTTTTTAATTCCTCTTCGTGCACATCTCAGACGTCTCCTGTTTCACTTTACAACGGAGCATCAGTTCTGGGACATATCACTTGTTGAACATGTTGAAATGCTTGTCACCTTTTATTCTATCTATAATCAAGATAATGCTCCAGTTGATCATGTTTATTCCATAAATGTAGTGATCATAGTGATGGTATGGGGTATTGCTGCTTAAAACACTAACTTTTAAACAGATCCGTCGGTTTCCTTGATTCCATTTCATTAAAATATGACTTTTTCTAATTTCCTAGATAGAATTGTTACAGTTCACATCTGATAAGCCGGTAACCACAAAAATGATCAAAACAAATTTCCAGATAAATGAATACCATGTTGTTATTGCAATTTCTTTCATCCGTCTTGAAGTGTTCTTTATAATACCTGAAATCAGAGAATTATCCACAAAGTACACAAAGTTTAAAATATGTTAAAATAATTTAATATTACTTTACTCCTTGATTTCATAACATCATTAATATGCTTCATTAGTTATTGTACAAACAAATAGTTATCATTCTAATCAAATAGCTTATCAGTGAAATTAACACAGAGGGGTGCATTTCAGTGTGTACATTTATCAGTGTTTATGAGGTCAACATATTTACCCCTATATAAAATTAAGTTTACACACTTATACACAACAGCAGAGATTTTTATTTTATCAGCAGCTGTCACAAATACTTCAATAATAAATAAATATACAAATAATACTTTAAATATCATTTCTGTAAATTTGTGTAGGAAAATGGCCCCGGGATATTCATTGGTGTTTACACAAAATAACACACAACGGTAATTGCAATATGATCGTTATGCAAATTACTGAAATAGTTTCCCGGGAATAGCTTACGGTATGCCAATTTCATACAGTTAATGTTTTAATATTTTTTTAAATTACTCTTAAACAAATGATTTATTTTTACATACTCTCCTCTTTTTTACTCAAAGAAATCCCCCCGGCCCCTTTCCCTAGCATTTCATTGATGAACAAATAAACACAGACATTGTTTTTTCTACATCAACAGATAAAATGCTAACAATTAATAGTTTGTTTAACTCTAAATATCTGCCGTTAAAACACTTAAAACAATGAAAAAATACTTATCTAAATTCGTTGATGTGTCTTTGTGCTGTTGTGGTCCATTTGCCTCCAATGTTTCAAATATCACGTGAGATAATCCATCTGTCACGTGATGTTACCTCAGGATTTGTAATAATTTTCCACGAACCGGGACAGCATATTTTGGTTTTATGTAAAAAAGGTTTTAATTCAAGATTTTACTGAATGAAATAATTAATTCAATCTATTAAAACTTTTAAGAAATGCATTTGTGTACCCTCCCCCCCCCACCTCCAGAAAAAAGATGACGATTTCCAGGAATGAGTGTAAAGGGGTCAGGAAATTAAGAAAACACGTTTCCTAACATTACAATACATCAGAGTTTATTTTCATGCAGAGAAGGAAAGATTTCGAACCCAGCCCACAGTGTGTGCCCGCTAGAATGTCTCTTGGATGTTCCACCAACATCTCCAGTTTTTATGTTATATTGTAACGTTCCAATAACATTACATGAAAACATTAACACCATTGAAACATTATCACAACGTTTTGCTGTAATGTTGTGATAACGTTTCGTTATAACATTGCTATTTTATGTTGTGAGAATGTTATCACGATGTTATAATCCCGTTATAACATTCTTGGGCTCAATCCGGAATGTTCTGAGAATGTTACGTGTTTACTGGGATATGGCTACCTTTTAAAATTTATTTTTTCTAGAGTAGTTGCAAGACATGCTACATATTATTGAAGTGGCTGTTACATCACTGTGTTAAAATAAAACAAGGCATAATTGGAAAACCTTTTAATTATATTGGGATCATACATGTATATTAAAAACAATCGGTCATTTTCCTAAATGATAAAGTAATTAACGTATCAGTTATAGGACAGAACCTCAAGTGATTAATTCAGTTCTGTAATTTCAAAGCTTTATTTTTAGCTTTAATACTTTAATAAAGAAATGCACAATTTACGCCCAATTAAGGGCCAAAGGCATATAACAAATAAAAGTGACAATATACATTTTAAACAAACATGCATATAAAGCAAATGAAATTAAATGCCCCCTGTCCTCAGTTCTAGCGACTGCTTTAAAAAGGAACCAAGCAATTTCACTTGTTGATTAGTAACCGGATTTAGGACAATATTAAGTATTTTGTTTTTCTCTAAGTTTTGTCTATATTGAATTTTTGTAAGAAAGTTTCTCTTAAATCTTTATTTAAATTACAATGAAAAAAGAAATGGTTTTCATCTTCTAGTACTTTGCATGTGTTACAGAGTCTATTTTCTCGTGAATTTTTTTTGTATCTGCCACATTCAATTGCCAATTGGTGATCACTGATTCTGAATTGACATATCAATTTTCGGTATTCTGAAATATTAGTTTTTAAGTAGTTTTCGAAATGATAGTTAATTTTAATATTTTTAAATAAGTGAAGTTTACTTTTAGCAGATGGGTAAAAAATGATTGTGCGCCGGACCGCTGTCATTTAACATTCGACCCGCCTTCTCCACAACTGGGTTTCATGTTAATTCTACCGCGTGGCAATTGATATCATTTAACTAGTCGGCCGTTTATGATAACGTTCGTCATACAAGATGTTGAATCATTTGTGAATGGTGTACGTGAACAGTAGTACGGAAATATACGAATTCAGTGATATTAGGAATATTACGACTTCAGTATAAAATAGAAAGCACCAGGACTTACAGATGTTACCTGAGAATTTCTTTATATATGTGTATTGCATTTCATTTGTATATTTACAACATTACTGAGTGTCTCATTTAAGTCAATGTGCAACTTAATGCCGTGTTGGTTTATTGAGTAAAATCAGCCATTTATTCGTTTCGCATCTATACACATCAAATGCAATTGAAATAAATAGGGACATTCTCGAGTCGTATCTATAAGCCCCAGTGGAAAGAATGATGATAAGGAAGACCCTCTTATAAATACAGCTTTAACATACCAAGACATACGCCAAAAATAACATTTTTATTCCATTATTCAGTTCATTTACAATATAAAATATCCCGATGCATACGTGAAGAACCTGGCAAATACATTTCCAGAACATACTTTGTTTTCTGCACGTATTCAAAGCTTGCTATGGTGAATTCATATAATTATCCCCGCTACAATTTATCTGGTTAAAAAGATCTCAAAAAATCTGGTTCTAAAATATGTAAATTATACAATTCAACTGACGACGTATACACGATAACAAGATTCCAACTGAATGATGATTTGTTTACTTGCGTATTCAAAACCCATATATAAAAGTATGCTTGAAAAATGCGTATTCGTTGATTACATATACAAAATATATCTTAAATACGCATTTGAGTATTACTACGTATACATGTATACAAGTTTCCATTTGAAAATTCTTTCGATTACTTGCGTATTCGAAAATTATATTACACTCGATACACAATGTACACTCAAACGGATACAAACAGTCTGATTTCTGCATGGAACTCAAAAACGTATTTTACAATGATAAAAGAGTTATAAAAACTTCTAGCAACCCTTTAACAGTGGTAATGTAACACCCATCTGTTAGAAGAATATATCTTCTTTACTTCAAGCACACTAGTCAGTCATGGCTAATAAGCCTACAGATAATAAATTCGCCACTGTTAGTGCATTAAGAAGCTTCTTAGTGGTGTTTAGACGCACCCATATACTACAGCCCAGCAGCCAGACTGTAATTACAACCTCTATAGATAAAAAATGAAATATTGAAAGACACGCTGATATGTGATTCTAACATAATATTTTTTATGATACACTGTAATTCAATTGAAGGGCGGGACCTTTTCATTTAGAAAAAAATATAATTTTGGGGGTCATTTAAACCTTCAGATGGGATGCTGTCTCCCTGACATTTACCCCATTTCATTTCCTTTTCATAAAAATTAATAAATTTTATTGATATAAAATCCAAAAGTAAATTGAGTTGTTAACAGCAACGATTACAAACAAAACAATTACACACATTAGATTTATTACCAGTTGAAAATTTCATAAAGACTCAAACATATAAGGTTACAAGAGGGCTATTATTTACCAAAATTTCATAAAGACTCAAACACTTAAGGTTACAAGAGCGCTATTATTTGCGATGCTATTTCCATAGGGGGGGGGGGGGTCCTCAGTTTGACAAAATTCTAAAAAAAAGTAGCACCGAAATTTCAGCCAAACGGGTCCTAAATATGACTAGTCCCTATAAAGATCTTCCAAATATATGAATAAACAAGAGGCTCTCAAGAGCCTGTATCGCTCACCTAGTCCTTGATTAACATAGACATTTTATGTTAAAGAGCCAATATACCGGTACATGTATATAATTAAACTATAGTTCCAATATGCCCAATTAGTTTAAGGGGAGAAGACCGCTGTTAGTGTTCGCCGTGGGGTCCAATGTTAAACTATGTTCCTTGCTGGCAGCCATCTTGGATAAAGTGGGAACCTTAAAAAAAAAAAACACTTTTCATTTCAGGGGTCCACATAAAGACTATTTTGACCAAGTTTGGTTACATTGGCTTAATAGTTTCAGAGAAGAAAATCTTTGAATGTGTTTTCCCATAGGGTCCAAGGGTAAAACTATGTTTCCCGCTGGCGGCCATCTTGGATATAGCACGGACCTGGAAAAAACCCTTTTTGTAAGGGACCACCAAAGGACTATTGTGGCCAAGTTTGGTGCGAATTGGCTTAATAGTTTCAGAGTAGAAGATCTTTGAATGTGTTTTCCCATAGGGTCCAATGTTAAAACTATGTTTCCCGCTGTCGGCCATCTTGGATATTGCGCGGACCTGAAAAAACACCTTTTTTGTAAGGGACAACCAAAGGACTATTGTGGTGGAGTTTGGTGCCAATTGGCTCAGTAGTTTCAGAGAAGATGATCTTTGAATGTGTTTTCCCAAAGGGTCCAATGTTAAAACTATGTTTCCCCCTGGCGGCCATCTTGGATATAGCAGGGACCTCAAAAACACCTTTTTTGTATGGGACCACCGAAGGACTATTGTGGCCAAGTTTAGCACCAATTGGCTCAGTAGTTTCAGAGAAAAAAGCTTCGAATGTGTTTTCCCATAGGGTCCAATGTTGAAACTATGTTTCTCGCTGGCGGCCATCTTGGATATAGCGCTGACCTGAAAAACACCTTTCTTGTAAGGGACAACCAAAGGACTATTGTGGCCAAGTGTGGTTACATTGGCTTAATAGTTTCAGAGAAGAAAATCTTTGAATGTGTTTTCCCATAGGGTAAAATCGTAAAACTATGTTTCCCGCTGTCGGCCATCTTGGATATCGTGCGGACCTGAAAAACACCTTTTTTGTAAGGTACCACCAAAGGACTATTGTGGCCACGTTCGGCGCCAATTGGCTCAGCAGTTTCAGAGAAGAAAATCTTTGAATGTGTTTTCCCATAGGGTCCAATGTTAAAACTATTTTTCCCGCTGGCAGCCATCTTGGATATAGCACTGACCTGAAAAACACCTTTTTTGTAAGGGACAACAAAAGGATTATTGTGGCCATGTTAGGTGCCAATTGGCTTAATAGTTTCAGAGAAGAAGATCTTTGAATGTGTTTTCCCGTAGGGTCCAATGTTAAAACTATGTTTCCCGCTGTCGGCCATCTTGGATATCGCGCGGACCTGAAAAACACCTTTTTTGTAAGGAACCACCAAAGGACTATTGTGGCCAAGTTTGGTGCCAATGGGCTCAGTAGTTTCAGGGAAGAAGATCTTTGAAAGTGTTTTCCCATATGGGTTCAATGTTTAAACTATGTTTCCTGCTGGCGGCCATCTTGGATATAGCGCGGACCTGAAAAACACCTTTTTTGTAAGGGACAACAAAAGGACTATTGTGGCCAAGTTTGGTGCCAAATAGCTTAATAGTTTCAGTGAAGAAGATCTTTGAATGTGTTTTCCCATAGGGTCCAATGTTAAAACTATGTTTCCCGCTGTCGGCCATCTTGGATATCGCGCGGATCTGAAAAACACCTTTTTTGTAAGGGACCACATAAGGACTTTTGTGGCCAAGTTTGGTGCCAATTGGCTCAGTAGTTTCAGAGAAGAAGATCTTTGAATGTGTTTTCCAATAGGGTCCAATGTTAAAACTATGTTTCCCGCTGGCGGCCATCTTGGATATGGCGCGGACCTGAAAAACATATTTTTTGTAAAGGACAACCGAAGGACTATTGTGGCCACGTTCGGTGCCAATTGGCTCAGCAGTTTCAGAGAAGAAAATCTTTGAATGTGTTTTGCCATAGGGTCCAATGTTAAAACTATGTTTCCCGCTGGCAGCCATCTTGGATATAGCACGGACCTGAAAAACACCTTTTTTGTAAGGGACAACAAAAGGACTATTGTGGCCAAGTTTGGTGCCAATTGGCTCAGTAGTTTCAGAGAAGATCTTTGAATGTGTTTTCCCATAGGGTCCAATGTTAAAACTATGTTTCCCGCTGGCGGCCATCTAGACCTGAGCCACACAATTTTTAAAGGGGACCACCCAAGGACTATTGTGGCCAAGTTTGGTTTCAATTGGCCCAGTGGTTTCAGAGGAGAAGATCTTTGAATGAAAAGTTTACGGACGGACGGACGGACGGACGACGGACAACGGACGCAAAGTGATTGCAAAAGCTCACCCTGGCATAGCCAGATGAGCTAATAATAGGGGATTCATGCGGCTCATCTTTCAGTAAATTGGGGCTGAAAAAAGGCCCAATATTTTTTGGGGTAATAAATTTTCATTCACACCCTCAGCTGAAAGATGCCCAAGATTTTAGTCACAATATATCTTATAAATCTTATATAATTTCAAGTCAATATTGTCCGGGTAATTTTATTATACTATGTTTGTTTTGATTATCTACCAATCGTATGCCTTGTTGCAATTTATTCTGAATTTCATATCTTGGGGTAAAAAACTGGATGCATTCCGAATATCATGAAATGCACACTTGTAACCTTAAGTTATCTCTCTAGACTTAACAACAATCTACTGAATCCTCTTCTCAAAGAGGCTTATCAGCTGGCAAAAGATATACACTCAAATGGTATTTACTCTTGGTTCGCATATGCATCTAGCATTACAGAAGAAATAAAGATCTAATAAAACAGAAAAACAAACCAAATTTGAAATGTCAAATTCTGTCAAAAATTCCTATCATTCATTAAAAATTAAATAATCTAAAAGAGGGAAAACAAATTTTCAAAATCGGGAAAAACAAATTTTCAAAAACATGTCCGAATTTTGCCTTTCACATTCCAAAAAAGAAATTTGAAAACTTATTACCAAATTCAGTGACCATATGTTATTAATTGAAGAAAGGAGGTATAAAACATTCCAAGATGTCAGAGACTCTGTAAAGCTTGCAACATCATAGAGAATGAGTTCCACTTCTTTTTCAATTGTAAAATTAATTCTTCATGTCGAAAGCAATTTTTAGATTACTATCAATGTAATATAACATATTTTAATTTACTACACCAATTTGAAAAACTTGTTCTAATTCTTAACCCGTCAACACCTGGTGATAATAAAACAGTTGTATACTACAGCAGTCATTAGAACTGAGCAAAGATGCCCCTTATACTGTTTTAGTATCAAATAATTAGATATGAACTACTGGAAAACATTTTTAGTTAATGTCGTTGGTCGAGCGCCAAATAATAGTACACCATGCATGATGTTATACTATTTTGTAAATGTTTCTATTGGCCCACGGATGAGATCTAGTCGGCTGTGATTAACGTTGCCTAGTAGTGATGTTGTTATTTAAAACAAACCTACAACGTCACATTCAATCAAACACAGAAATGCAGTTCAGCACTGAAAATTCACTGCATAATTTTATGAAAAAGAGAAATAGGTGTAACAACTCGAAAGAATTTTATATTGCTGGATATCAACTGTCGTCAAATGTTCGTTTATTATTTATTGAAATTACATCAACTCTAGTAGATATCCAGTGATATAAAATTCGTTCTTGTTATGGAAATTATAAATAAACCTATTTGATCTTTTTTAGGTAATCCATTCAGTAATTATTATGTTGAAATTAAAATGAAATGGTAAATAGCTGATATTATCACCATATTAATGCTTATATTTTTTTGTTTTGTTTTTTCATCAGGTACAATTCACCAGAAAATAACGAGTTATCACAGCATATAATAACTTTTGTGAAAAAACAGTATCCTACAGAACAGGAAGGTGTGATTAGAGATATGCTATTTTAAACATTTATATAGCACATATGAGAAAGAAAAGAAATAGAAGGAAGGAATTTGGAGTAAATTTTACATAATACTATATACAAATATATTAGAATTGATACATTTAAGTTGAACCACATTTAAGTTAAACCACATAATGAATAACTAAATACCGAAGTTACTGTGAATTTACTTTCTGCATATGCGCATTTCGACAACTTATGTCTCATCAGTGCAGATAAAATCTAAACATTTGGAAGACCAGAAACTCAAAGATGTTTAAAAACTAATAGAGAACAAATAACCAATAAGATCTAAATGAAAAGCCAAAATCAGCTAAGGACAGAGCTATGCATGAGGGAGATTCTTCTTAGTTTTAAACAAAATTTACAAAAATTTAGATATTGTAAGGTTCAAAATATAATCGGTTTTCGGGTCAGCACCGAAGTACTGACTACTTGGCGGGTGATTACCCTCGGGGACTAACAGTCCACCAGCAGTGGTATCGACCCAGTGGTGACAAATAACTAAATACCGAAGTGACTGTGAATTTACTTTCTGCATATGCGCATTTCGACAACTTATGTCTCATCAGTGCAGATAAAATCTAAACATTTGGAAGACCAGAAACTCAAAGATGTTTAAAAACTGATAGAGAACAAATAACCAATAAGATCTAAAACAATGCTTTCATTTTTGTTCTTCATCTTGAAGGCTTCACAAGGCATTCAACATGAGCTCATTCCTAGTAGCTAACAGGGCTCACCTAACTGGGCGATTAGGGCGATAACGTCGTCTTGTTGGGCCTCAAGTCGCCTGAAGTTGTTCCAAAAAGCGACTGGAAGTCGCCCCATGGATTTTAAAAGTCTCTGTGCATCTTGGCATTTGCATTTCTATTTCTGTCTATTTCCGGTAGCAGGAAGTAAAATGATATGGTGAAACTCGCTGCCATTAATTATAACCCTTTGGAATAACAACGTAGCTTCTGTGGAGCAAATATTGGGTCCCTGAGTCCTGCAATATTGCCACAGGAATTCTCTCTACAAGGGGTTTGCTAGGCCCAGAGAATTTTACCCTCCCCTCAAATACGTGGGTAAAGATTATACACTGAATGATTGGGATATACCTGTCCTGCTTGGTGTCATCCGCTGGAATGCAGACTCCTCTTGGTCCTAATCGCTTGGGGTTCTGCTTGACTGGTTACTAGCGGGAAAACCGGGATCCCTCTGGTGTCACCATCCATCCCCGTACTTCGGGAGTTCTCGGTGTCCACCATTGATGTTATGGTACCTAACTGGGGAACCCCTGTATGACGTGCAATTTTACCACAGTCCCCCATTTTGAAAAGGAAGGGTTTTAACCCTGACTACGCCACGTCAAAAGGAAAAATTTAACAGAATAAAGGGGGTTTCCCAAAAATATAAGGGAAAAAATATTCCTACAACCCCTTAATCCCCAGACTCTAGTACTGTTCCCACCCTATACAGACTGTCGATAGATTTGCCCTCCAAAGAGACGATTGGAAAAATTATGCTATGAAACATGAAATCCAGAATTCTGCTAAACACAGATTCGAACCTGAATTATCAAAGGTGATCTTCGCAAGATCCCACACTAGGTCACACTACCTAGGGTGTAGGCCATAAACAATAAAAAGGAATCTACTCAAGATCCAACACTACCTTTAGTGCGTAGTCCCAAAATATAGCATAAGGACACATCCTAAATATCCAATAAAAACATCACTCAAGTCTCTTAGCAAAACTAAAACATCACAAGTGTAACTCAACTTCCCTAACACAGACAGACGGTCTGTGAACAGTCAAACGGACCTCTCCAAACGACTTAAACTCTCAATAAGTTAAATTATGAAAACTGAACGGGTATTGTATATCTCGAATTCATTAATTGCTGTTTGATATGTAGTACAATCAGTCACCAGATCTAATCTAGTAGTAAAAATCTGGGTCTCATCTTGGTCTATTTGGCAACTTTCACCAATTAATTGTATCATGGCAGTGGATAGATCCTCAACTGCACAATTGTTTTCGTTCTGACGTCTCCTCTTGGTCTGTGAGACTGCCTCGTCTACGTCTCGTATAAATTTAGACCAAGTTTTATGTGCTTTCTGAAAGTAGGTGCAACCTCCACATGGGAGCTCAGTTACTTCCATATCTGGGTTGTAATGTGGACACTCCTGGACGTCTGACACCAACCTAGATAAACTGTCAGCGTTTTCGTGTTTTTTTTTTTGCAGCTCTGTGTTTAATGACCATGTCATACTGGCTGAACTCCTCCATCCAACGAGCAAGTTACCCTTGGGGTTCCTTAAATCGTAACAGCCACGTCAGACTGCTGTGGTCTGTACGAATTGTGAATTATTGTCCGAGCAAGTAATGCCTGAACTGCCTAGTGAAGCGGACAACAGCCAGAAGCTCTTTCCTGGTTGTACAATACCTGCGTTGCTCAGGTGTGAGTACAAAGCTACCGTACGCAATGACCTTTTCTTGACCACTTTGAACTTGGATTAATTCAGCCCCTATGGCTTTATCTGAAACATCTGTGTCAAGAATATAGTGATCTTTCTGGTTTGGAAGGGTAAGGACTGGTGCTTTGAGCATTTTTTCCTTTAACATCTCAAATGCTTCCTGTTTGGTTTTGTCCCAATAAAACTTATTTTTCCCTGTTGCATCATACAAGGGAGCTGAAAGTTTAGCATAATCCTGTATGAACATACGGTNTGTCCATCTAATTATTGTGTCAAGCTCTTTACTGTGTCCACATTCACTTTAAACTACTTTTGTTGAAATTTCAGTGGTCGACATGCTGCGGTCGTATCATGCTGCGCTTGGCGTAGCCCTTTATTTCCTTTAACATCTCAAATGCTTCCTGTTTGGTTTTGTCCCAATAAAACTTATTTTTCCCTGTTGCATCATACAAGGGAGCTGAAAGTTTAGCATAATCCTGTATGAACATACGGTGATATTTCACAAAACCTAAGAACCTCTCTACGTCCTTAATACAGGTTGGCACCTTCCAGTCCCTAACTGGTTTCAGATGTTGTTGACATATGTGTAAGCCATTCTTGTTTATTTTCCTGCCTAGAAATTCGACAGATTTGGAAAAAAAGTTCACACTTTGCTGGCTTCAGTTTAAGCTTGCACTTCCTAAATCTCTCCAGTACTGCTTTGAGGTTCTCCAGATGTGTCTGGAAAGATGTACCTAGCAACAATATGTCGTCTAAAAATGCTAAGACTGTTTTCCAGGTTAAACCTCGAAGCACAAGGTTCATCACCCTAGCATAGGTACTGGGTGCACTACATAATCCGAAACTCATCTTAATGCACTCAAAAAGACCATATTTTGTTGTAAATGCAGTTTTCTTCTGGTCATTGGGGTAATTTTCACTTGCATGAATGCCCAATTAGCATCGAGCTTGGAGTACCGGGTATTACCTGCTAAGGTATCCAAACATTCCTCTATTAAGGGTAGAGGGAATACATCTTTCACTGTAACCGAGTTCAGTGCACGATAGTCTATGCACCATTTAAACCCCCCTTCCGTCCCTTTTAGGGATGAGCACTGGTGCGGAAGCCAACTCTGATATAGAGGTTTGTATAACTCCAGCATCTATCATCTTTTTCAGATTAGCCTCCTCCTCTTCAACAAAGCAAGCTGGTGTACGCCTCATGCTTTGCTTAATCGGCTTTGCTGAACCAGTGTCTATACTATGTTCTATTTCAGTAAATTTTCCAAGGTCATAGTCATGTGTTGCAAATGCATCTTGGTAGTCACACAGCATATCATATACTTGCTGTTTTTCTATATCGGACAATTCTCTACATGACCTTTTGTACAAGTCCCATAAGTGTTCAGGGAGTTTTTTACCAGCAGAACTAGTTACTTTAAATGTATTCACCTTCTCACCTCCTGGTTCGGGTATTGAAGTTATGACTGTAACTTCCTATGCTTTGCCTATTACTTCTCCTTCTTTTAAAGTAACATGGGTTTCACCGACGTTTACCAGACAAATTGCTGGTAGTTGACCGCCAGTGCAAACGGCTCTTGGCATCAACAAAGGTTGAGCTTTCACGGCTTCTACAATAAAGTCATTTTCTAATGGTTGTACATCACATGACAACTTAATAGCAGAGTTCGGCGGAACTACTGTTTTCTCTGAAATGGTAACCTTCCTGACAGAAGGTTCTGTAGTTTGGACCTGTCGTCCATAGGTAGCGATTACTTTTCTACTCTGTATATACGGCACATTTTACCAATATTTAGTGATACATTATGTCTGCTCATAAAGTCAAGACCCAAAAGCATATCACAGTCCAAGGGTGCTACATGTAATTCATGTCTGAATGTTAGACCTTCGATTATCAATTTAACAGGTTTTGTAATTTTTGAGGTCATATTCATGCCACGTCCAGCACCGTTCAGGATGGTTTCTCGGACAATCTCAGGTTTTTGGTCAAATGTATAAAAAATTTTGTCCGAAAGTACTGTTACTTCAGATCCGGTATCAATTATGGCATTTACCGCTTTACCTCGAATTTTTATTTCAACTCTCAGCATGAGTGCTGAGTTTGGATGACATACTGCCACTGAACCATCTACCTTGTCTGTAGTTGCAACTCCAGATGATGGATTTTGTTTTTTTGGATTTGCCTTACTTCTGTCAAAATGAGGGACGGACGGACAGTCCTTTATCAAATGACCTTTATTGCCACACCCAAAACATTCGTCGTCATCATTACGTTTTTGAGATTGCTTGCCCTGTCGTTTGTTAGTTTTACTGTTAGGGTTAGGTTTGTTATTTGGCTTATTATTGTTACCCCGTCGTGAACTGGGTTGTGAATTGCTCTGTTTAGCCGATGTACCCTTGCGTTCAGGTCTTAAGCGGAGTTCATTTGTAAGGGTGTTCATGCTAGCCAATAAAGTTTGAATTTGACCCTCCATAGCTGACATTCTGTTTTCCATGGTTGAGGAAGCATGTATCTTGACATGTTTGTCAGGATTATCTGCAGGTTTATTGCCTTTAATAGCTATAGTTGTATGTTGAAACCATTTAATGATATCTATAGCCTTGTCCATGGTTTCCGGTGTCAGACCACAAGCATGTCTACCGGCACCACTGTCATTACAGCCCTGACAAAATTTTAAAACAGCTTGTTTAGTCATATGTGATTCAGGCAAATCCCTGAAAGCTTTTGTCGCCAGTGACAATACTCTATCAGCCCAGTCCTCCAGTGACTCATTTATGTATTGGACTTACTTTTGAAATTGGGTTTGTAAAGTTTCTGGTAAATCCTTGAAATCGAAACGTCTCTCCGTTTAAAGTATCATTTCGTCATAAGTAATTTTTGAATTTTGCTCAAGAACTATTGTGCAATACTGGCTTGCTTTGTCATCCAAAGACCAGCATAGCTGGTTGAGTTTGAACTCGTCATCCAAACCGGCTATTTGAGCATAACGGGAAAATTTTGTGTGAAATGATGTCCAGTCAGTTTTCCCATTGTATTTCAGTGATTTGAATGACGACATCATAGTCTGATGTAATTGTCTCTCATGCTCAATTTGTTTAGCTTCAGTGCTGTTTCTCCTGCACTGGTTTAACATCTTGCCCAAGGTCGTGCTGGGGAACAGTTTTAGGTGGGGTCGGTAGTCGGTCTTGACTATGGTGTTTTTTCTTATTTGCATAATCGCGAGTGGGTGATTTGTAATATCCGTGTCTGTGACGACGTGATGGTGGTGGGGTACTTTGTTTAAAGTTATGATACCTAGATTGGTGTTCATGGGAGGTCTGATGTCCATCAATGAAGCTGGATTCAGATGAGTCGGAGTCATAACTGTTTTTAGACATATACTACGGTTTCCATTGCTCGGGGAAACTGGATGTTGACGGTCACGTTGATGTGACGGTGGAACACCAGATATGCCTTTGTTGTGTTTGTGTCTAGAGTTATCATATGCTTGCGGTATTTGCCTATGCGACTGAACACCTTACGTGTTCTGTGCTACGCCTTGAGTAGAGTGTTGTTGTGTTAAACCTGGTTGTTGTTTATGTCCTTGTTGTTGGTTATACTGGGTACCAACAATTACAGGTTGTGTATTGTTCTCAACATTAATACCACCTGTATAAAATTCCATTGTGTATGTACAGTACCACTGTACTGATCATTATTGACATTGGGTACTTTATTACTGACAGACAACCCTGCAGCCGGAGCAGGGAATTGGACACTGAAACCTGGTGGCACCCCATCCACTGCCCCTGGGGGTAGGATTAATATGTAAGTTACTCATAGCCTGTACCGTAGATCCCTGCGTTACAGAGGTAGGCACATTCACTTTTTGATTTGTGTCCGCTACAGCCCCTTGTAACTTTTGTTGTTCTGTCTGTACATTTTGCTCCAATGTATTTACCAATTGTAATTGTTGTTGTGCAAACAAATCCAAATCATAATTAGATATAGGAACTTGTTGCTTCACATCCTCTTGTGTGTTCTCATGCACCACAAGTTTTACCACTGGTTTAATATCATGTACCTGTGTGTGTTTTTGTGTACTTATAACTGGTTTAATCTCATGTACATATTGCTCATGTTCGACAGCCTGACCAGCGGCAGTAGCTGGTGTAATTTGAGTCGGCTGCAAAACCGGACCTGACTGCCAGCTGTCAGTTGTCATCGTATCTTTCAGTGGATCTAAATGATCAAAGACATCTGAATTGTACTAAAATCAATAAGTCAAATAACTCTGGGATGACTTTCAAGTATGGGACAAATAGTAAATCATCTCTGGTAATGAAAAGACCAGACTGTCGTTACTCAATAATTCTCTTTGCAATTTGGGGTCCTATACCCGGGAGTGTCTGTAACTCCTTGCCACTGCAAGTGTTTCTCCTCACTTTAGGTTTATATGTACCAAATTTGTCCATGGTAAACAAGTATAATGTTGCTCAATTTAATCAGAAATATGAAAGAAACAACTCAACTTTATTTCAATAATAAGTAAATAAATATGAAAACACAAATAAGTTGAGTCAACAACTGTTTATTCACTCAAATAAACTGTAACACACACCTGTTTCACAGTGCCGACCTGTGTTTACATTCGCAAATACACAAATCAAAACACAACATTGATCGGATTTCAATTTCCGGTCTAGACGGTCATGTGACTTCCTTCTGAAAAAATTGTGCATTCTCACGCTTCACCTTTACACATAGTCCGGAAAATACTAAAACTTTTCTCAAAAGTCAAACAAGTTTCCTTTCAATAAAAAAACAGCGGACATAAATAAAAACAAATATCCCTGATTCCAGTTCAATATAAAACCAAATTAGCTCGTCGCCATTATCGTAAAAACTGCCATTAATTAGAACCCTTTAGAATAACAACGGGGCTTAAGTGGGGCAAATATTGGGTCCCTAAGTCCTGCAATATTTCCACAGGAATTCTCTATACAAGGGGTTTGCTAGGCCCAGAGAATTCTACCCTTCCCGCGAATACGTGGGTAAAGATTATACACTGAATGATTGGGATATACCTGTCCTGCTTGGTGTCATCTGCTGGAATGCAGACTCCTCTTGGTCCTAATCGCTTAGGGGTTCTGCTTGACTGGTTACTAGCGGGAAAACTGGGATCCCTTTGGTGTCACCATCCATCCCCGGTATGGAGTACTTCGGGAGTTCTCCTTGTCTACCATAGATGTTATGGTACCTAACTGGGGAAGCCCCGTATGACGTGAAATTTTACCACAATGACAAGATTTCTGAAGATCATTCCTATTCATTGCACGGCTAAAATCTTGTACATATCCACTCATGATAGTGACAACAAGGCAAACTGACCTTTTACTATTAATGTATTGAACAATTCAATGGAAATTGCCCACAACATTTACGTTTCCCACTTGGAATCAAATCGGAAGTGAGCTATCTATAGAACAAAAACAAAGACCTACCTGTTTCCCGGAGCAGAAAAACAAAAAAAAATTGTATGTACATTATTGGGCATTCAGTATGTATTGATTAATTTATGATTACTGATACTGCCGATGTCTACTGAAATACATGAAGACTCTTTACCAAACCCTTCGGGAGTTTTGAGTTTGATTTTTCTTCCGTAGTGTGAAAGTGTTTTTTCAGCAGACTAGATTCCTTGAGCTAGCCGGCAGTTTAGCGGCGAGCACTCTTTGACCCTTCTTTCAAAATTACGTTTTGTCTTATGCTTTTTCTGTTCCAAGATAGTGGTCATTGAGTTAGTAGTCTTCCTGTTTTGGGTTTTATTCGCATGTTTATGATACTATAGGGAAACAGGATAGAGAAAGGGGAGGTTTGGGTACCCATAAACCGGTTTAACCCTACCACTGGCTTTTGCTGGTGCCGGTACCAAGTCCGGCTATCCCGAGTTCCTATAGTTATTTATGTTTGTCTCTTGTTTTCATTATTGTTTTCCTGGTGCAGTTTGCTTGTAGATTGTGGCATGTGATTGTAGTTCCTGGCCATTGTAGGTGTTTGCTGTTTTCCTGTATTTGTAATGATTTGACTATTTTCACTTTATTCAAGTTTAATTCAGATAAATCTAACCTGAAATGTAAATTTTCGTACCTAAAAAATGTGTTCATTTTGGGTAATTAGGGCCCCGCATCGAGATGCGGGTGCCCTATAGTTTTCACTTTGTCCGTCTGTCTGTCCGTCTGTCTGTCCGTCTGTCCGTCTGTCCGTCAACAATTTTTTCCGTCACAGATTTCTTGGCTTCTATATGTGGGAATGATTTGAAATTTGGTCTGAAGCTTGGAAATGATGAGTTGTATTGTGTAAGCAATTTTCAAGTTTGCCGGACATCCACTTCCTGTTTATCGATACTTTGAATTTTTACTGTAAACCAAATTTGCCGTCAAAGATTTCTTGGCTTCTACTGAAGGGAATGATTTGAAATTTAGTCTAAAGCTTGGAAATGATGAGTTTTATTGTGTAAGCAATTTTTAAGTTTGTTGGACATCCACTTCCTGTTTACCGATACTTTGAATTTTTACTGTAAACCAAATTTTCCGTCAAAGATTTCTTGGCTTCTACTGAAGGGAATGATTTGAAATTTGGTCCAAAGCTTGGAAATGATGAGTTGTATTGTGTAAACAATTTTCAAGTTTGTCGGACATCCACTTCCTGTTTGCTGAGACTTTGAATTTTTACTAAAAACTAAATTTCGGTCACAGATTTCTTGGCTTCTACTGGAGGGAATGATTGGAAATTTGGTTTGAAGCTTTGAAATGATGAGTTGAATTGCAAAAGTGGTTTTTCAAATTTGTCGATCAACCACTTCCTGTTTGCCAAAACATTTACTTTTTACTATAAACCAAATTATCTTCATAAGATTTTTAGACCTGTATCAACTTGGAATGATTTGATATTAAGTCTGAAGCTGAAAAATGACATGGTTTGGTAAAAATTCAAGAATTCACTGTATCCAGCAAATTACTGTATCAACACATTTGTATCAAACAAAATGTGAATCCCCAGTTACCTCAATTTTACTTTTGCATGGAATTTCAGGATCGAAATTGCGGGGCCCTTCCGACAACGCCAGTTTCGACATGCTCTAGTTTTCAAAAGGGATGAATATTAAAAGAATTTATAAATTATAAAATGAAGTTTAATTACATTCATATCATAATATGAAAATAGGTGTGACCTATGAGGGGGGCGTAGCAGTAATATACAACAAAGACGAACGAAGTCCCTACCAGTAAAAGAAGGCTTTGTTTATGATTTCGAGATCATCCGGCCTTACAACAGTCCGGCCCTATGCCAGTCCGGCCTTATGACAATCCGGCCTTGGTCCGTCCCTGTATTGTTAATTGATACTATATCGTTGTTTTGTTCAGTTTGGTCTTGATATCGGAGATAAAAGTCGTAATATTTTTTGTTCAGATTTATATTGATACATATATTGGAAATTTGTCTTAAAAAATTGCTGCAGAATATAGGAACGAAGGAGTTTTAACAATTTACGAAATCGTACAGTTAGGGATAGCCTCTGAACTATGTACCAAGTTTATTTTTATTTGAAATGTTACCAATACCTATATTTAAGAAAAAATTGCAGACTGAGAATGCCGAAAGAACAAAATTCAAGTGTATCAAATAAATCAGAGTCCAAATTTACGGCAAATATGAGAACACCAGAAATAAAAGACCATGGTCACGATACAAACATGCTTAATATAACAGTTAAACTTACTTTCTATCTTCCAAGGTAAAAAATTGGCATTTGAAGTTGAATTTTTCATATGGCAAAAACAAATTCAACTTCTTGACATTTTCCCGGATTGAATCACTCACAGTGTGACGGGTGCTNAGAAGGTCAATGACACACTAAAGTACATTAGCACCTCGTCAAAAAGATGTCCACAGTAGCTTGTCACTTGGTCAAAAAGTCCCTCCCAATCGGAGGGAAAATCGAAGGAGTTTAACATAGGGCCTATGGGTCTGAAGTGTCGCTATATACTACTGTCATTGTTTTCTGTGTTCTCGTTTTTGCCCTGTCTTTGGACTTCGATTTTTGTGAATATCACCCCTTTGTTCCTTCGGTATTCTACTGCCGTTGTTTGTCTTATAACAAATTTTCGCAGAAAACAACAGTAATAGATAAATTATCGTAAGGCAGGATCTACTTTTAAGACAGGGCCGGATTGGAATGAGGCTGGAAAGTTCAGGGCTGGGTTAGAATGAGGCCGGAAAGTTCAGGGCCGGATAGGCAGGGACGGATTTGTCGTAAGGCCGGAACGTCTTGTTACCTTTGTTTATTTCACCAGCAAGAAAAAGAGTTTTCTGATTCAATAGCCCATACCCCCGTCAAAAATAAGTGAATTGGAACCAAGCTGGAAAGACGAAATTCATCTGTAAACTCAGATCAATACCTGCAATGGTTTATAGAAAAATAGATTCGGCCGGAAAACAAAATGTTTTTTTTTTTTATTTCGAAGTTCAAACCCATAATTTGTCATTTACATAAATGATATGCTTAATTGCATAAGCACATACTTTTTGCTCACGATACCAGGGTGGAAAAGGGGTCCAACTTTTTTCGGGATGAGTGGATTGGCGGGAAAGTTTTTAATATCGGGAATCGGGATTCTATGATTTGAACTCGTGATGTCGGGAAAATAGGATTTCTTCAATATTCAAGTTCCTTTGTAGTTCGGGATCGGGATTAGTAAAAATAAAGTCGGGATTCCGGGATGAGACACCCTCCGGTCCCCTCTCAGGGTGTATAGGGAAATAAAAAACAACAAGATTAGGACTTTAGGTGAACTTCATAACTGCATAAATACACAATTACTCAAGTTCCATCCGAACAAACGCAGCAGTCTTGACTCGGTATAGATAAGGGGATATTGTACAAGCGAGCTATCAAACAAATCCCGTCACTTAAAAATATGAATTACAATTAAAGGCTATAGATTCTGAAATTAGAAAAAAAATAACACGAAATATAGTTGGGCTAGAGGGCATGTACATGATTGAAGTTTTCAAAATCTTAAATTAGATATATAACAATCAGACAACATGTGGAATGTTTGAATTGAGCACACAGTCAAGCACAAGAGGTAACTCAAAACAGATGATAATAATTGAAAAACATGTAAGTTAAACTTCCGCAAGTACTCATTCACAAATAGGCTAGGGTAATTGATATTTGGAATAGCCTGCCAGGACAAGTAGTATATGATCTGCAAAAACAGTCAAGGACTTAAAGACAACCATTGGAAACATCATGAGAAGCCATATACATTTTTACAATGGAAATAAGTAAAAAACCAAAATCCGGATGTTGCGTAAATTCGCGTACTGACATAACAGGTAGATGTGTTACAATGGTCTGGTGTGCTGTACGCATTAATTGTGTCATTGGTGCAGAATCATCCATACCTAAAGTCGAGTTTATAGATTTTATCAACATTTTCAAATTTCTGCATAAATAGGAATGTTTTTTTTCTGTTCTTGCTATGCGAGACAGCTGAGTAATTGTCCAAAACATCAGAAGTGTATAATAAAGCATCATTTATATCATGAGCCCATTATTTATATGTATGATGGTGTTTGGTCATCGAACCATAGGTCACATTTAAGATCATTTGATTGTTTTATTAACAGATCATGCCGAATTCCGATTACCTCCACAAAAGGACCTTAAATGACATGTACCTTAGGAAAACCAGGAGAAACTCATTCTCACTGACAAATTTAATAACTATATGGATCCAAAAATTGCTATAACAAACTACATGTCATGCCCTTTTTATCAATACAAATTTTATAAAAATCGGCCCAAAAAGGGATTCTGCAGAATTTTTTTTAACAAATGCCATTTCATTCACAGACCATTCGATTTTCAGGGGGGCCTGGTATTTTTACCTCGGCCTGGAATTTCTTTTTCTCCCGCTTCGCGGGCCAGATTATTTTTTCCCATATATGCTCGGATCATCGGTTTCCGTGGGCTTATGCGTCGATTATGACGTCATTTGTTCCATTATTGGAAAACAATGTTATCCACGAAAACTGATGACCCACGATTACCCATGGATGATGGGACAGAAAACTATGCTAGAAAATTTTGTTGAGCCAGGCTTTTTTTCCTAATGGACAGGGTCAGGGCCAGATTATTTTTTTTAACCCAGATGCTGGTCAGATAATTTTGGGGGGAAAATGGGGCCAGAATTTTTTTTTCTAAAAAAACCAGCTGCCCACTATCCCCGCCCATCCACTCCCCCTGAAAATCAAATGGTCCGAGAAACTGCACATAGGTAAATTTTACTTATGGAAATACAATTGAGCACTGAATGTAGCTGGGTCATTATTTTTGTCCTCTGAAAATAAAAAAAAAGATCCATTTTTGTCCTCTGAAAATAAAAAAAAAAATCAAAGAGATATATAATGTGAAAAACGTTATTTTCAAAAGATCTCAGTTAATTATTATTGTTGCTATGGAAACGAGATCTCGTTACCCGAGATTGTCCCCGGCTTTCTGAGGAAATTGGATACTTTTGAAAGAGAGAACAAAAAATCCTACTTTTCATTTTTTTCTTCAAAATTCCATAACTTTGTTCATTACAAGTGTATCAAATACAATTTCGTAATTCTCCTTTCATATCAGAATCCATGAAGCCTCAACTTCCTTCCGGTGCGCGCTACGCGCGCTTAAACCTACATTAAAGGTAACGGAAGTTGAAAGAAAAATAGAAACACGGTATAAAGAATATGATGATCAAATTTTGACATTTCTTAGTAATTATGGGGAAGGGGGGGGGCTACGCCTCCTATTAGGTGAATATAATGTTTTTAATGATTAAGACGTTTTGATTGTAACAATTTGATATAGACCTGAAAAAAAGTAAAAAAATTGTAAGAAAATCATGCGAATGCCTGTACATTCAAATGGCATATATTCTTGGTACACTTTTGCAGAAGATATATTAAATACAGCAGAAATTGCTAAAACAGATGTTGAGGTTTCTGATTTTAAGAAAGAGAAATGCAACCTCACAAAAAATTTGAAAAAAAACATTAATGGATAAATATGAAAATCTATTTTTTGATAAATTGAAATCTTTAACTATTAACAATAAGCTCTATCTTTACAGCAAACTTAAGAAAAACTACATTTTAGAACCTAATATTGAAAATTCAAATTTTGAAAACAGAAAATTAATTGTTAAAATGAGAATAAGTGACCATATTTTAGAAATAGAAAGAGGCCGATATAATAAAATATACAGAGAACAGCGCTTTTGTAAACAATGTAACAAAAAATTAATTGAAGATGAGGAGCATTTCTTTTTCCATTGTCAAAAGAATGAAACATTAAGAAAAGATTTTTTTATCAAAATAAAAAATATGAATCCACAATTGATGGAAAAAAATACAAGGAGATTTTTGGAAAATATTTTGTCGTCTGATTGTCTTATGCACCTTGCTGCCCCTTTCATTCAAAAGTCACTGGCACCGAGGAGAGTGGACTCAAAATAGATGCATAATTTTTATTGTTCTAATTGTATATATGTTTCATTGTTTATAATTGTTTGTGTTTTGTATATGTATGCTGTCAAACCGCAAGCGTAAAAAATAGCATTAATAAACATTTTTGTTAAAAAGTCTCCTTGTCATGTCCTGGGGTCTCCCTATCTTTGCCCTTGGGGAGACTTTAAGTCTCCCTGTTTTTCTGAAGTGTGGTGAGCCCTGGTACATGTAGTAAATCTCGGTTCACAATGTTGGTGCTTATTTTTAGCTCACCTGGCTATGCCAGGGAGAGCTTTTGCCATCACTTGGTATCCGTCGTTCGTCTGTCCGTCCGTCGTAAACTTTTCTTTAAAAATCTTCTCCTCTGAAACCACTGGGCCAATTTAATTCAAATTTGTCCTGGGTCATCACCAGTGTATATAGTTTAAAAAATGTGTTCGGTTGGTCTGAGGACCAAACAACATGGCGACTATTATTAAAAATAGAACATAGGGGTAAATTGCTCTTTTTGGCAAATAACTCCAAAACAACGGCAGTAGAATACCGAAGGAACAAAGGGGTGATATTCACAAAAATCGAAGTCCAAAGACAGGGCAAAAACGAGACAACAGAAAACATTGACGTTAGACACAAAAACAATGACGCCAGACAGACACAAAGCACAGAACCAGAAACCACAACATTCAGAACAAAGGCACTCCCAGTGTGAACTCCAGTGAAACTGAGAGTGACATCAGGTGCTCCGGAAGGGTAAGCATGTCCTGCTCTGTTAACAGCACCCGTCACACTGTGAGTGATTCAATCCGGGAAAATGTCAAAGTTGGTAGTCCAAAACCATTCCAGATATCAAAAATTTTACAGGGATAAAAAAAAGTTCAGAATGCCAAGATCTATCTCCTCTGCAATTTCGTAGAAAATCGGAAACCCTTCTGAGAGTTATAACCCTTTTTCCGTAAATTTTCAAAATTTTAAATTTTTTTTTTCAAAATTTTCAAAATTTGTGCATTTTTTATTTTATATTTCAAAAATTTTAACAGATAGAGGTGAACTGTAAAATTTTTAAAATGGTCGCCAAAAAAGGCCGGAACATTCAACATTGTCTGATTTCAATGAAATTTTGTTTGCAAATAGGTATTGATGTCGCAACTTCAAAACTGATGTTAAAATTTGTTCGCTTACAGCCATTTTCAGAATGGCTGCCAAAGAAGGCAGGAAAATTCAACATTGTCCAATTTCAATGAAATTTGGTTTCCAGGTGGATATTAATGTTGCGACTTCAAAACCGGTGTTGAAAATTGTTAGTTGACTGCTATTTTCAAAATGGACACCATAAAGGGTGGGAAAATTCAACATTGTCTGATTTCAATGAAATTTGGTTTCCAAATAGATATTGATGTTGGGACTTCAAAATCGGAATTGAAAATTTTTTGTTGAGTGCCATTTTCAAAATGGTCATAAAAAAGGTGGGAAAATACAACATAATCCGATTTCAATAAAATTTGGTTTCTGAATAGATATTGATGTCGTTACTTAAAAATATGGTGTTGAAAATTGTCTTTGACTGCCATTTACAAAATGATGTCTCA